>DWPQ01002093.1:0-11114 GCA_018251795.1 Perichares adela | reverse complement strand
ATCGGTCAGCGCTTTCTGTGGACGTCTGCAACGCAAAAGGTATCACTGATGCGTCGGTGGCCAGTAGGGAAGCGGGGAATTACTGACTCTACAACTTTGCAACCGAAACACGTACCTAATACGTTTTTCGGTTAACTCTAGTAACAGTGTGGGAGCCGAAAAAAATACCAGACAGAAACATCTCTACTACCATGGTAGAGTTTTTGTTCATACAAAAGGACACCCATTCTTCTATTCGCAAAGGGTAGATAGAGCTCCTTGCAGCTTAGCTAATACCTACTTACCTATAGAGTGCCTGGCAATCGCGATGGGAAACTTCCCTGCAAACTGTGCCACCAGATCCTCTGACAGAGCCTTAGTGAAGGAATAAGTGTTTGGTAAGGGATGAATCAACCTGCAACCGACCCGCCCTCGTTACAATATGATATAATTAGAATGAAAATATCATAGAGATTTCATTCTTCATCATAGGAATGATGAAGGGATGGCGAGCAATATGTGGCAGGAAAGAAAGAGGATAAAAAAAAGCTAAATATAATCTAAATATTTTGAGTAATTTAGATAAACAGATCTATTTTTTAGATAAAAAACAAACTACTTTTTTTCGATACAGCTCAACATGTCATCGTCCATCCATCGCACAATGTCTATGATATCCTCAGGTCGGTGCTTCGCAGAATGTAACTTTTCTTCCAGCACTTCCAAGTCATCGTGGCAATAGGCGGTCGATAAGTGCACGAACACCTGGAAACTCACTACATATTACTCACGAATTGTAGAAAAGAGCCAGTTGAGATAGGGATAACCACCTAGAAGGTTATCATCTTCTAAGGGATCTGATTTTATTTTTGTGGGGTGGAAATAAGTAGTATACCGTGATACTTAGATTAATACTACTTCGGCTTACTGCAGATCGGTTTCTCGTGATTGAAGAGTACTGGACTCCACGATTGTTTAGTGCGGATCAGTGGGGTGATTGTAAATAACTTCACAGGAATTCAGTATCGAAATACTAGTTTATCATATTTTAAATAGAGGTTCGTAGCCAACGTAAATAAATAAATCCTACTAAGTACGCAAATAAAGTTGTAATTGCGTAAAAGAAGCCACATTACGGATGTCGTTTCAATATGACATGTATACCTATGACCTGTAAAGCGCAAAAAAATGAACCTTGGACAATAACTTAACCTAGTACTTACAACATTTGAATTTAAATTACGTTTATCACATACCTGCAAATTCTTCATTGTATCAGCAAACTGTAGCATTTTGAGTGTCCCACAGACGTTGATTTCTACTGCATCCCGTATGAACATGTCAAATCTGCAAATAAATAATAGCTTTTATTACAAATAGTTTATTTAAATAGTCGAACATCAAATAAGTAGAAAGAAATAAATAGTCATAGTATACACACTCGGTTACTTAGATGGCACTGTCATAAAAAATAAAGAAAGTGTAGTCTGACATTGTTTGCTGTAAGAAAGTGTTTTAGAATCTTACAGTTTGTTTTATATTATTACTAGCTGACCCTGTCAATGTTTTTTCGTCATGTAAAAATTGGCGTAAAAAAATTGAGGTTGATCATGAAAAATAAAAATTGGGAGTTGTACGGGTTCTTTGGTGCCACATCATAAAAAAAATATTTAAAAAGAATTGTCCGTAAAATAAATAAAAAATAAGATGGGCGTGGGGCCCCCCTTTTAACTTAGGATTATAAAAAATAGTTTACAACCTACCGAATGTATGTACAAAATTTCATCGATGGAATCCGTTACACTCCATAATAAATGTATATTAAACTGCGTCTTACCTGACCGAGGCAGCACAATGAAAGACGACTTGAACCTCCCTCTGTAGCTCCTCCTGGTCTGTAATGGAGATACCTAGCTGGTCTGCAACCACGTCTCCGGATACCAAACGAAGTTTGTGTAAATTTTTCGGGCACTCCGCCTTGATTTTATCAAATACCTAAAAACGACTTTATGGATAAATGGCACAATTTTTCTGCCTGTCAATATTATGTATGCCGCACCCGATATTCTTGTAATACATAGCTAAGTCTAATAGGTATAGAAAGATGTTGTCACACATAATAATCAAGTATATTTTCACAGTGCTCTATAATCAGATAACTAGCCGAAGATACAGTCTTATTCACATCGACTTCATAGGTGACGATCCTCTCTCTCTATCTTTCTCCATACTGACCAACTGCGGATTGGCAGACATCATTCCACAGCTTTATCGAGAAGTCTCGGGTATGTAGGTTTCCTCACGTTTATTTTTGTTCACTAAAGCGAAATGAAATGAAGTGAAATGGTACTAGCAGGAATAGAACCCCCACTGTCCGTTCTAGACGTTGTTATAGATGACGTGAGGTAGGAAGTAGAGGGGTAGACCCTAAGTTCAGCCTTTCATACTGTACCCATAATCATTTGCTGTGATAACAGTGAGTACCTCGGAATTTACATGGCTCTGCAGCCTCTCTTGAACGCTCAAGCCTTTCTTGCTCCGGACCAGTAGATACAAGGTCTTCAGATCAGGACAGCTTCTCAGAAGTTTCTCCACTAACACTATTCCCATGAAGCCAGTGCCTCCCGTGATGAAGATCGACTTCCCCGCGTAATATTCCGCCACCCCTATTTGTTGCGCCATGGTTACTTGTTAGAAAGCAAATACTAATATAACAGCTCAAACCGTAGTACATTAAGTATTTATAGTTACGATACTAAAAATAATTTAAATATTTCGAAAGTGATAACCTAAACCTACTCGTTGCATTTAAATGTATAATGCACTTTATGCATAGTTCTGATTTGAAAGCGTAAGCAATCTATACAGCTAAATAAAATTGGAGTGTCTGTTTGTAATACGAAAATAACAGCTTTTTACTAAACACAATATATAAAATACATTTACCAAAATAACATTTTTTAAAATTTGTGTCTGTCTGTTTATTCCGGCTAATCTCTGGAACGGCTGGACCGATTTAGACGCGACTTTCATTAGAAGATAGAAGTGGTTATAAGGAATAAAATTGGCACACTTTTTATCTTTGAGTTCCCACGGGGTCGAGATTAAGTCTGGAAAAACCTTGTGACACACTATTTCTACGCGGACATAGCTGCGGGCACATAACAAAGAAAAATATTTTTGTCACAGTTGTTATTTTATTTGTTATCGTCAACAACCCTGGGGTTGACCGATTTTTATGAAATATTGTACATACATTCGGTAGGTTTGAGAATAGGTTGTAATATATTTCCATACCCCTCTGTGATAAATACTGTCATCCTAAAAAATAATTCCGAAGAAAAAAATATATATCTAAAATCGTTGGGCGTAGTATTCATATATTTACTTAGTTTACGCTACGCCTAACATTTTTTTTTCTTCCGAATTATTTTTTAGTACATTATCTACATCTTTATTATCTATTTTTTAAATAAAACCGTTTAACACTAAAACTTTTTTTATTTCATTTATTATTTATTATCAAGTTTTTAGTTTAAAATTTTTCATCGTTGTAACTACTAGTCAAGTCCTATCATGTGCTACCCATATTGAGGAAGTTGTGACAAGATATGTATTCCGCTATTTTGTAGCGGCGGCCATTCTGGATTTCCATCTTTTTCAAAGTGTACTACTATTCTCCTAGTCAAGTCCTGTCGTTTGATACCCATATCGAGGTATTTGTGACAAATTATGTAATCCGCCATTTTGTAGCGGCGGCCATCTTAGATTTACAGCGGTACAGATTTAAAATATTGTCATCAAATCCAAAGCTGTTTACAAAATTTCAGAGCAATCGGACTACAGGAAGAGGGTTAAATTTCAATCACTAGATTTGACCCAAATAAATAAATAAATAAAGGTCAAGCTAAATAAAACCGTTTAAAGTGGCATCACCTAGCAGTGGCAGTAGATTGCTAATACATCATTTGAATATAGGTACCTATTGTTTGACCTACTCATGTCAATAATGACAGTTGAAAGTCGTTTCTTGGATAAATTTTATATGTAGGTACTTTTATAAGGATTTTATTATATCTTTTCAACTCAAGAAGGGGTTGTCGTGTTTTATAAGGAGAGGTTATGTTTTTCGAGCGTACCTTGTTTTATTTGTTTGTAATATTCTTTATTACCTCCTATCTTCTAAACACCTGGACAGCTTTTTATAATTAAGGTATTGTTGATTCGTGTTAGTAGTCCCAAGTGTTCCTAGATACGTGACGTCACACTTATCCAACATGGCGCCCTCTAGAGGCAGTAAAGTCGTGAATAAAAACAAAAAGTCTTTAAATGGTACTGGGTATCAAAGTAAAGACCTTAATTAGGTAGCTTAATTAGACTATAAAAGTCTGAATTTGCGTGTGTTTATGTTCGGCTTTAAGATATTAGTTATTACTCTTTATGACTTTTTTAAACAGTTATATTTAGCTTGCCCTGTTTATTTGAATATTTATTTATTTATATTATTAGCCTACAATCGAGCAGACATGTTAACTGATCGCAAACGGTCACAACTATTCATCAACATCCGTAATACCAGAAGCCAAATACGCCCTTTACTGCTTTACCCAAAGCACGTTGAAACATTTCACATTTGATTCTAGAAGTAGGGTTATAAGCCAAAGTAAGAAAACCAGGCAGGTATAAACCCTTTCATTATGGATATTAGCGGGAATAAACTGGGTGGTATTAAAGCCCAGTGACCTTTATCAGCAGGGACCTAGCGCCATGACATCGACCGTTATTCAACATAGTCCATGGTGCAAGGAGCTAACTACACTCATACTATTATTCCAAGACGCTTTAATGGACCCCAATGGTAGGATTTTCAGAATCTACTATACTTACTCTCTGTTTGAATCTCTCTAAAGCGTGAAGTTACAAAGAAAATACCGGTACTTATTAACGAAATATAAACGGTAGCTTCGGTTATAGATCTGCTTTGCATATCCGAACAAATTTGACAGCTGACAACTCATACATTTGTCATTTACTAATAACTGTCAATATATGTTACCTGATGTGACAAAGTGACGTGTAAGTAAACTGTAAGCTGTATTCGTCGGTACCGTATAACTTTATAATATCCCCGCAAAAGAAGCTCAAGATGAGCTCCTTCAAGCGTGAAAAGAAAGAAGAAGAAGATTCCGCAGCGTTACCCTATCAAAACTTGGACAAAACGAGCGTTTTGCAAGAAGCGAGATACTTTAACGAAACTCCGGTTAATCCAAGAAAATGTTCCCATATTTTGTCGAAAGTTCTCTATTTACTGAATCAGGGCGAGAAGCTGACTACGCAAGAGGCGACGGACGCATTTTTTGCAACCACAAAGCTCTTTCAATCAAAAGATGTAATGTTACGTCGAATGGTGTATTTATGTATTAAAGAGTTGAGTAAGTTGGCTCAGGATGTGATTATCGTGACTTCGTCTTTGACGAAAGATATGACTGGTAAGGAGGACTTGTATAGACCAGCGGCCATCCGCGCGCTTTGCAGCATAACTGACAGTACAATGTTACAAGCAATTGAACGGTACATGAAACAAGCTATTGTCGATAAGAACCCTGCTGTCAGCTCGGCTGCCCTTGTATCGGCGCTGCATATTTCGTCAACTGCGCCGGATCTCGTACGCCGCTGGGCCAATGACGCACAGGTTTGTTCTGTATAATTTTGTATATTATCTTTCTTTTTATATAAAAATCTTGTGTCACATTGTTAGTTGCCATACTCGTCCTAAACGGCTTGACCGATTTGTATGAAATTTTGTACGTATATTTGGTAGGTCTGAGAATAGATTGTAAACTAATTTATATATCCCTAAGTTATAAGGGGGGCCCACATCCAACATTATTATTTTTATTTTAGGGACAAACTTTTTTTAATACAAATCTAAATTTTCACCTTTCTATCACCAACTCCTATTTTAGTACATCAACTTTTATATGAGGAAACATCATTCGCGGGGTTAGCTAGTACAAGTATATAAAATTGGAGTGTCTGTTTTTAATATTAAAATGACTGCATTTACTTAATGCATATAAATATGTATGTAGACATGGTACATATACCAAAAAATTTTTGTTTACAATTTTTGTCTGTCTGTAAGTTTGTTCTGACTAATCTCTGGTATGACTAGACCAATTTAGACAAGATTTTCACTGGAAGACTAGCTGATGCAATAAGAAGTAACTTAGGCTACTTTATATCTTAGAATTCCTGCGGGATTTCGATGCGGGCACAGCTTGTACATAATAAATGCTTACAAATACATTTACACATTGATCCATAAACAAAGGAGATATCACTAACATAATCCTGATAACAAATATTTATCTGTCACAACTGCCTTGAATGAGAATCAAAACTTGAGTTACACAGTCTGGCACCTGTCTAGATCACTACTAATATGTGTTGCTTAATAGTCTGTAAATTAAGACTAGTCCACATTATTTCTTGTTTAGTTACATTTTTCAGTTGCTTCATCAATGAATTTGTTGACACTTAGGACGAGACAATGAAATCAAGTTTTATATTCTGGGTATATTTATTATCAATATTATTAGGTTTACAGTTATACAACTTATTTAGTTTAAAAAAGTTTGAGTATTTATTTGTTTTTTCATGATGTACTTTTGTACTCTCGTACTGATAATACCATCACAATATTTACTATTCCTGTTTTAATTTTAATTTAAAAGGCTTTTAGCCTATGCGAAAGCATAAAGTGAGAATATAATGCTATTTTCTCCTTTGGAAAACTATTCACAATAACACCAGATACTCTCCAATATTATTAATTAAGAAGTGCATACAATTGTTAACTTGTTAAATTTTACCTATGAAATTTTACATTTACAGGAAGCCATCCACTCTGACAATGCCATGGTATCCTACCATGCCTTAGGAGTTGTTGCTGGTTCGAGGAAAAATGACAAACTTTCAACTGTTAAACTTTTATCTCGCCTTGAAAGAAGCCCACTGAAGTCTCCATATGCTCTCTGTCTTTTAATTCGTCTCGCCGCCCAATTGTGCGAGGACGATGAAACTGATGCATCACAGCATTATATAGAGTTTATAGAAGGCTGTCTACGCCATAAATGCGAGATGGTCATATATGAAGCAGCTCATGCGATTGTAAACTTGAGAACAAATGTTAGGGATCTTGCTCCAGCTGTGTCAGTTTTGCAGCTTTTCTGCGGGTCTTCGAAAGCTTCTTTGCGTTTAGCGGGAGCCCGTACCTTGGCAAGGTTGACCGCCAAACATCCTAAAGCGGTTTCCGCATGCGCTGTAGATTTAGAGAATCTCATCACAGACTCGAATCGCTCAGTTGCTACTTTGGCAGTAACGACTTTACTCGCCACTGGAGCTGAGAGCTCAGTGGACAGGCTCATGAAGCAAATCTCAACGTTTGTATCCGAAATCTCGGACGAATTCAAAATTGTGGTCGTCAGAGCGATTCGACGTCTTTGCACAAAGTTCCCGCGTAAACATCAATCGCTTGCTGCTTTCTTGGCCGGTATGCTACGTGACGAAGGTGGTTTGGAGTACAAAGCGGCTATAGCCGATGCCATTATAGCTTTGGTGGAAGAAAATCCGGATGCCAAAGAAACTGGGCTGGCGCATCTTTGCGAGTTCATAGAAGATTGTGAACACACAGCTCTGGCTGTACGTATTCTGCATTTATTGGGTCGCGAAGGTCCAAAATCACGTCAGCCTTCTCGATACATTCGATTCATTTATAACAGAGTCATACTGGAGTCCGGGCCTGTAAGAGCCGCTGCCGTATCTGCCGTTGCACAGTTTGGAGCACAAAGACCAGAACTTCTCCCAAATATTCGTGTTCTTCTCGCACGATGTGAACTGGACGACGAAGATGAAGTCCGCGATAGGGCAATTTACTACAATGCGATTCTAGACACCGACGATCAACAGCTGATCAACGATTACATCGTTAACGTACCCAAGCCCAACCCTGTATTGCTAGAAAAGGCTCTTAGAGACCACATCGCGACCAATCCCGACGAACGTTTCGATATATTGGCCGTTCCGACTGAAGTCCCCAAGGAAACCAAAGAAGATATCGTGGAGATTGAAGTTCGGAAGCCAGTCCCGATGTCTATTGAAGAGATTTACGCTGATCAACTGTCGAAAATCCCTGGCATCGAGCGCCTCGGTCCAATATTCAAGACGGTTTCTCCTATAGAATTGACGGAAGCCGAAACAGAATATCGGGTGCGTTTAATAAAACACATATATGCCCGGCATGTTGTGTTGCAATTCGAGTGCATAAATACTCTGAGTGATCAAGTCTTGGAGGAAGTTCATGTCAGACTAGAAATACCACCAGAATTCGAGATAAAATCAATAATTCCATGCCAGAAGCTGGTGTATGATAAACCAGGAAGCGTATATCTTATAGTGGAGTTCCCCTGTGCCTTCCTCGACAGCTTGGGAACCTTCGGACCGACGCTCGAGTTTGTAGTACATGATTGTGACCCCAACACGGGCATTCCAGACCCAGGCGAAGGCTACGCCGATTCTTATCCATTGGAAGAGTTCGAATTAGGATGCTCGGACCAAATGCGCGGCAGGGCTGGAGGTGACGATTGGGAACCGAATTGGGAGAGGGCATCGAACGTTCCAGAAGCTAGCGACACGTTTATTCTTACTCAAAACGACGTCTCCGAAGCCGCTAGGGCCGTGTGCGAGCATCTGGGGCTTCCTAGGGCGTCTATATCGGGAGAAGCGGTCAAGGAGATAAGAGGAGGTGGTATCTTCAGGGGTGGTGCACCGGTTCTCATCAGAGCCAGGCTAGCGGCAATCAGTACCGGGGTCACGATGCAGCTAGCAGCTCGGTCTATGAGAGAGGATGTGGCGAAACTACTTGTAGCCACCGTGGGGTAATGTTTTTTTATCAATACGGGAATCAGTTTGTGCGGAAGTATTGTAATATAAAAGACCTACATTTGTAATTTAAGATTCAGCGTGTTCCGGTTACAAATGTCGTTAGTTTTACTAATCGTAAATTAGATTTCTATTGTTATTTTGTGTCCTGTTGTTAAACTGTTATGTACCTTTAAAATTTTCTTTATATTATTTAAAATCATTTCAAGGAAATTGTTTTTATGGCACATTTATGTTTGTTTATCTTTACTTATAGTAAATCTGAAATGGGGTGTGTCTGAATATTAAGTTTATATTTTATATTAATGTGATTACAATAATATGCGGAGTCTCCGATTTCATACTGGCCAGCAAAGCGACAGTGATGCCTTTAGTATTATAAATGTCCATATCAAACATCACTGTTTATTGTGTAGAAGTCAAACAGGATTAATTTTGTACTATGAAATTATTTATCTTTGCATTGCATATAACGATGTAACACAGATAACATAATTAAGGTAAAAATTATAGCATTTAATATACAATTCTAACATAATATGCATAATTATAATTAAATGTCAACATATGAAATATAATGTAATTAAGATGAAACCGTGTTACTGTATATTACTGATGTACTTACATTTAATTTTGTGTTTTTTTTTTTATCGGGGAGAATGTTAAGAAAAATACTACAGTTCTATGGAGAAAGGTTCCAGGTTGTCTGGGATTATCCGGTGAATAGAAGTTCGGGGAACTCGAACTCGTTTAAATTCATTGTTACCTCTCCGAAACGTAAACGGCTCGTTGGCGTCAAAAATCTCCTTAAAGACACATCTTCCGTGGTCGTAACTATGACCACGAGCGGCAAGGACCCGCAATTCTCAACCAAGATCCTTTTTTTCAGGACTTACATTTAAATACATCAGAGCTCCTAAACAAAAAACTTAGCGGTAACTGTTCACGCTCACGGTACTTTAAAAATGTATGGTAATGACAGGTCCTGCGGACAGGTTATTGGCGTGACAGCACATAATCTTTCCCCGGGAACTGTCATTACCATATTTTTTTAAGTACCGTGAGCGTGAACAGTTACCGCTAAGATTTTTGTCTAGGGGCTCAGATCGGTCATTGCTATCAGCCCGCCGACTCAGCCTCCTAACGGGAACGACCCTTTAGAACCCGTATGGATGTATTAGCTACTACGAATTTTATATTCATGTATTAATCAATTGTGTTTTCAGTTTCATCAAAGTAATTACAATATTAAACACGCATAAATATTAAGTACTTCTGTATTCTTAGTTATTCATATTGGAAAGATTACTGCTTAGTACTTAAGAGTAGTTTCAAGAGGTTCTAATAATTAAGTCTAGTGACACCACCCCAATGTAACTGCGAGCATTTTAATTAATGATTGAATAATATGCATAATCATATTTGTACGAATAAAACGTGTGTTTCAATTCTATTGATCCCGTAATAATGTTTATATTATGAAACTGATTCTATAACAAGAATTATAAGTAACATAGTAGGGAATTAACTGGCGCGTGAGTGACGGTTGAATGCCCCCACAATTGTCTCACTGCTGGGTTACGGTCTCCTTTAGAGGGTTTTAGGAAATAGCCCAGTACAGAATTTCAGACTTCACACACCTTCGAGAATATTATAGAATGCTAGTTTCCTCACGAATGTTTCCTTTACCGAAGCAAGTGATAATTTATTACTCACATATGGTGAAATTTTTGTGTTCATTCGTCCGTACCCTTAAGCGTGAGACCAATGTTCAAACCTACCACTGCCTTTGCATCTTATGACATTCTCGGGAGCTGCAAAGGCCAACAGCAAAATATAGGGTAGGGTGTCTCAGAATGTTTTTCGTTTTTTAACGTTAAATAAAAAACAATAAGATCAGATTAAACTAGTTTTATTAATTACCAATTATTCACTTAATATATGAATTTTATTTATGAAAAGCAATTATCTTGCAAAAATGCGCGCCATTCGCTTGTTCACACTCGTTTAGCCTGGAGCTAAAGTTTTCAATCACTCGCTGATCATGTATTCTGTAGAGACGTCGAACGATAGTTAACGAATCATTATTTTTGTAAAACGCTCGCACGCAAAATGAGCGCTGCGATCCCGTGAAGTTACTCATGCCTACTAAACTTCACAAGCCCGCCAAGCGTCTCAGACCTTTCCCCTCC
>DWPQ01002092.1:0-11115 GCA_018251795.1 Perichares adela | reverse complement strand
CATGTATGTGCCCCTTTTTCCCCAAATCTACTGAACGGATTTTTGTTTTCGCTAAAAGATAGTGCAATACTTTAAGAAGGTTATAATAGGAAATAGTGAATAACGATTTTATGTCAATTAACTGAAATATAACGATTCATGTTAAAAAATCTCGCCTGCTGGGAGCTTTCCACGCGAAAACAATGAATATTTCATACTTATAAATCTCAAATCTTAAATTGCGTAAAACATCGCGCGCCCATCGCACCTCTCCAACTGTGCATCGATCACCGAGATCACCGGCGTGGTTTACGTTCATTACATCAAACGAACACCGCGTTCGCATCTGGCACGTGATTTTTTTTTTCGCACAAGTATCCCAAACGGTCGTGAACCCGGGACCGTCGGGTTCGACGGGTCAACGCACTCGAACATAACCACTCTTCAGACTGTGAAAAAAAGTTCCGGATGAAATTTCACACCGACGAGATTTCGTAGTCAACTTAACGAGCGTGTAATCGGCCTAAGCTCCGAAACGTACGTAGATACGGCGTCGCTATGTCGCGCGACTGTGTGTGTGGATTGTGTCTGTGTGAGTATGCATATACTTGTGTATACGTTTGATAAAAAGTTACTAAAAAAAAAACCAACTTCACCGATTTTTATTAGTATTACTCACTGTTGCTCCTGTATTACTTTTTATTACTACCGTTATACACTCTAAATCAATGGAATCTTTATTGAAAAATGATTTATTTATAACAATTGTTTTTTAAGAATGTAAAATTTGTATGTTTCTCAAAGAAAATAAAATAAAAACTAAACAATATAAACTAAGTCGTACAGAGCCCAGCGAACTCTATCAGGAGGGTCCTAATGCTATAACCTCTTCCTTTGCTCCGCAGGGTGTACCACAAGATGAGGTTGTCTTGGACCGTAGGGTGGATGGAGCTCATCATCTCCGAGCAAAAAATCACCAGCACTTACCGTTCATGAAGTTTATACAGTATTTACTGTCAATGATTACCACGTATTTACCTGCAACAGAAGATAATCAAAATTAAAATTATTTAGTACGAAAAAAAAAACTACTGTCAATCTAACCACTCGCCAAATTATATTATTTACTTATAGCTCCACGAATCAATTTAAATGTCAAAAAGGGTTAATGCAGAAATCAGCAAAGAGCAATTACATTAACAATCACAAACACATTTGTAAGTGTTCATTTGATTACTTTGTAACAAATTACAAAGTAATCAAATATTACTCTAGCACTCCCATTAACAGTACAACGCAATTCAAAATAATTTACTCATATGTGTGTCACTGGAAACAAGTGTGTGTTTTTGTTCTATACCGTTTCGGGAAGGTCTTTTATCGGAGAGGAGTAAGAAACTCATCAGCATATCATATACAACTTGCAACATCGATATAACAATAATAAACGCTCACTCATTCCCCACCCACTATAGTCCCTGTATATCGGGTAGAATGGACATACACAAATTACCTGTAACGAACACCCACGATCCTAAACCAAACATTTCCATCACATCAAAGGTCTTCCCCGACCGGGAATCAAACTAGGGAGCGTTCGTTCGGCACAACAGGCTTCGTCTGCACTACTTGCACTACCAACTGGGCCAACAGTCGTCAAACTCAACAATTGCCTAATTAAATAATAAACTAATCATTAAAAAAACATTATTACATTAAATAAGTTTAAACCGGCAATTGCGCCACGAGACGAATCGGCGTCGTCACGTCATCGTGACGACGTCACGCCGTGATACCACCTCACCACCGCGGTTGTGTAACCGCTAATGGTAAATACCGTCGGTTGCCATGGTTTACACCGAGTTCCGGAGTAACGGACTTACCTCGAGCGTAAAATGTTTTTTTTTTAGATAACCGTAACGTTTGAAAAAGTAGACAAAGGGAACATAAAGTCCTCGAACGGCATCAATGGTAAAATTACTTAGGAGCCAACAGAACGTAACATTCTGTAAACGATGACGAAATGACTGACCTTAGCGTCAGGTCGATGACTTATATCAGCGATGAACTAGAATTTTTTAATGAAAACATTCAACAATTCAGTCTTTTGATACTAAACTATAGGTATAACGTTAGTACGTTAAAATTTAACGAGCCTAACAAAAATAAATGTAAATAGATAAAAATAAAGGTAAATCATTGAATTGTCATCGGATTTGGCCACGTGTACAAATTTTCAGGCAAATTCGATTGAAGGAAGCGGATTACATTTAAGCTATAAAATTCACTTATGTAGTTACTTGTAGCACAGTACTATAAGAATAGTAGGTCAGCTGAGGCTATACATGTTATATTATGCTTGTACAAGCGAAGCTAATAAAAGCTGTAACAGTTATCTTATTGGCATACATACGTTGTATGTTGTGCAACGAGTGGGTCAGTTATTCGTGCTACTTATGCCAAAAGTCATAGGAATTGGGAGGAGTCATTCATCAGGAATGTCATTAGCACCAGATGTATTGAGTCACCTGTCCCTGTCGACCGGCGAGAGGGCGGGAGACGAGACGCGGTCTCCGCTCCGACCGCTGGGGTATATCCACATATGTCCAGGCTAAAACGTGCGATTCGGTATACGACACGTATACATCAATGTACAACGTTATTCGGAATTTTGTAGAGACGTTGTGCAAGACATACCTTTGATGTAAACATAAATATTTACTATCCAATAAGTAAAAATATCTAATACGGTACAGTGGGACCGGAACAGCTGTGCGTCAGTGATTCCGTACGCTTATAATGTGTCGTGAAGTTTCGAGTTAAAAAGGTATTTGATAAGTTTGTGCGCTTTACAACCAAGCAATAACTTATTATAAGTAAAACAAGGGTTACTTATGATACACGTCAATTTCACTTAATAAATCCTTTAACCTGAGCGTCCAACCGAAAATGTATATTATTGTGGTAAATCTTAAGATCGAGGAACGCTTATTTCCACTGTTGAAGACCATATTGTAGGTTCAGCTAATCTTTTCCTTTTTTAACAACGACTATAGAGTAGTCACGACAGTAAGGCAAATATTTAATTGGAAATTAAAGTAACCTTTTGGAAAAAAAAAGAAACGCCTATTCCGAGAGTATTATATGCATGTCGCGTTGCGACAACGAAATTTTGCGCACCCGAATATATGTAAGGACACTCTCGATGGGTTACACTTTGGCGTACGGATTCTGGACGGCGAGGAATGCGCTCCTTTGAGTTATTTCGAGAATTCGACTTACCGATGCACGTGTGCGCTGATTTTCTTCCTGAATATTCGTTGCATAAATATAAAAATCCTCTCAATTTTAGCTCGACCCAAATGACTCAATAATGTCAGTAAAACATTTCGTATGACATAAAGCAATGAATTCAGTTGCAGACGTATGGATTATGCCTCTTAATCACAAGATAATCTTAAAGATGTTTCAAAGCTCTATGGGACAACATGTACGTCTCAGGGTAACATGGAAATAAACCTGTTAACACTATGTCCAACTTTCTTTTTCGAAAATAATTTGTATATTTTGAATAGAAGATTTATTAAAAATATATTTAAAATATCAATTTTTCTTCAATATAATGTGCGTATTAAAAATAAGTTAAGCTTGCTTTTGTATGGTAAAATATCATAGGGAAGCCTGCTTATCTGAGTGTACCTCCTCAATAACGTTCTTGAAGGTTTGTAAATAATTTATATAAGTGTTTAACATTACGTTGCTTATATTACTCACGTACAAGATGTGATCTCTTGTACGAGGTCAACGATTTCACATTAGGTCACGCCGTCACGAGGGAACATCTCCAAATTGGGGGTGACCAAAAAATCGCAATCTCCACACGCTGTCTCCCGTATTACAGACAGACATTATTGCATTGCTAATACCGACCTCAGACGCGCCGCAAATGACATCAAAGGAAACGCACCGCCATGTTAGGGCTGTCAATTTTAGTTTAAGATACACGAACAATGATTTTTTGATTTATTGACTACCAACTAATTCACTGTGTTCAAGTTATGTATTACGACTCCTAATTGTTGTGATATACGTTTTTAAATATCACTGATCAAACAACACTTGTGAAAATATACATTTTAATCTAGAATAATCAATTTTATATTTATTTTTAATTTGTAAATTATTATTATAGATATGATATGATAAAATTGGTATTACGCATGCTTATGCACAAATAACAATATGTTAATATCAGATAATTTTCACAATATGATAACAAAAATTGCATTCTTCGTGTTATTGATATTGCTCATACATAAAGATGAACTTGGTAAAAAGTAGAAATTAATAAAAAATAAGTTAAAAAATATAGTGTTATCACAAAAATGAAAATGATTTAACTTCGATAATGAATTGTCAAAGTGTGAAATAAAATGTTAAAATAAATAATGTTCTAATACTAAATAATAATCTATTAATGTTTTGTGCCTACCCTACCGGTCCAAAAGTGCGCGCTCGAGTTATGCTCAAGTTCATTGGCGTCGCGCATTATGCGCACGCGATCACAAGCCGGCGATAAGCTGCGCCAGCGCAGTGCCGGGGTGCCCGTGTGGAATCCGCCTAACCGCCCAACGAGCCCGATCACAATCGCAATAGGATACGCGAAACTCGCCTTTTTACCTCTTTTATTTCTGTGAAACACCACAAAGGCGCCGCCGAGATGAGAAGAAAGTATAAACCACACTTCTATTCATATCCTTCTTTACACACCATTGACAAGTGACAGATTAAAATCGAATTAAACGCGATAATGTTGCGTTTGAATGAAACACATACATTGTAAGAAATCAAGGATCTCGCTAGATTGTGTTGAACTTGTTAGCGATAACGAAATTAGAATTGCGTGTTACAAATGAATTGCATAATGTAATGAAATGCATAGGCAAAGGTAAACATAGTGAGGCAACCGGCATACTTTAAGAGCCCTTTTTAATGCCCTCGAAGATGTGTGAACTCTGCCAATCAGATCTTGGACAGTGTGTCGGACTATGGCCTTAAACCCTCCAGTGTGAGAGGATCCAAGCGTAGCCACGGATCAATAGTGCGCCGCGGTGAGATACAAATGTAAATACTCAATCCGCAAACGATAAACAAAGTGACTAGTGTCTTGTTTACGCAGACATCATGTAGGCGAGACTGGACTAGATTAGCGTTTCATTAAACAACTATCATCATATTTTACACAAGTCCAAACAGGATAATCCTTATATAAAATATGCGTCGGCAATGTTAACTAGTACTAATTAAGACCAACACAGATTTTCTCCTCCGAATAAGATCGTGACTTGAACATGTTTATGACAGTTTCCTCGTTATTTTTGTAACGTACTTTCACATTACATGCGATTTTTTTTATCAATAGCCAACAACAGAGTCGGCTGTCCAACTGATGGTACGAGGACCTCGGCAGTCGCTAGACGCCCGTCGCACCGAAGTTATAACGGGAATAAGAAACTCAGGTTCTAAGGTTGGCGCTATCAAAAAAGAGATCGATGACTGTTAGAGGCAAAAAGTAAACTATCCAAAATTGGAAGGGAGCTTGCTTAACTAGTCTCTACAGAAACCTATAAATTTTTCTTCTTTTCTGGTACAGTATTCCACTGTCCAATTCACAATGCAGTCTCTGTAATTTAATGATACGGATAATATATAACGTGTGGCTCAATCTCATTTCATCCGGTTACCTTATACATAAAGTCTAGCTCATTTCATCCGACTACTTTTAGAAAAAAATTGACGGTGGTAGAAGCAAAAAATTTACGTGCATAAGTGTATCGGTGATACCTACATGAATAAATGATTTTGAATTTAAATTTGAAAAATACAGGGACGGTGGTTGGTAACTTACGCTTACGATTACGATTCACATGCTTCTTAATTTAGTAATGGACATCACCGGTCCCACCAAAGCGGTGTCGGCAAAGAAGAAAGCGGGGACTCGTTCATTACTTCTGTTCCTACTGCGCAATCTATAATATCGATCTCCAAGAATTGGGTTATCCATACGTACGGTTTTTTCGCCGACCCACTACGGACCGGTTTATAACCGATGACCGTTAAATCCCCATCAATTTAAGTCGTATTCCTGAAAAATGGACCCCATACGTAACCCATTAACCGCCTACGTATCTATAAAATAAACAGATTCCGCCTTCACCCGACGTCATAATTCAAAAATATCGGACATAAATTGATCTCCTGTTGTTTTCGACAATTTTATAGAAAAAGATATTCTCAAAAATGGTCTCACGTCATTCCGTGAGTTATGCATCGATATTCAACGTCGGATTATGTTTTCGTGGAGAGAAATCGATTTGACCAATGCAGCAAATAATACGCCCACTTGAAAAAGTCATTAACTTTCTTATTTTGCATATTTTTTCTAAAATTACGTTAAATTTATTTTATTTGGTCATGAATTAATAACGTTCTGCGTGGGCGGAAACAAATTAGTTTTAAAAATTTAAAATAGAAAATAAATAGCAAGTTGAAACAAACGAATATTCATTAATTATAACAACAAATAGGTTCCTAAGTTTCTACTTATGTAAGTAACTATCAAATTAATAGAGAGATAAACAGAACAAAGACCAAAATCGATTTACCGCCTGTTACTGTTTACACTGATTATGAAAATTTTTACAAAATATTTACGTGGATAGTTACTGTTTAGGTAGATTATTCAAAATTACAAAATTTTCATTCGTCCGTTACCTCGACAACAGCAGAAGTACACGCTGCTATTGAACTCTATATCGGCATAGCACAATAAAAAATTTCGAGAATTTCAGGGTTCATATTGCATCCGTCCTCAATGCTGGGAGTAAATTATGTGGGTGGCGGAGCGGAGGAGTAGGCGCACGGCGGTCGCGCTGATAATTTATTCAGAGACACGTGCTCGAGATATACGAGAGCATGGGAAGGTAACGGCCGAATAGATATTATTGTAGGCGCGAATAGGGAGAAAGTTCGGATAGACGATAGACATTGGAAATCGATGCAACACGGCAACTCGGAGGCGATAAACATTAAACCGAATCGGTTGCGTAGCGGCCGGCGATGTTCCGGCCCCGGATATAATTCGCGGCATTAAATGACAATACGATAATATTAAGCCCCATTTATCGAACTATCGAGAGGTGAACGGCGAGTTAGGTTGGATAATGCCACGTCCAACGTACGGAGCGGGAGCGAGAAGCGATTCATTCACTGCGTTAAGAATAGTTTCCGAGTTGACGTTTGGGGTCTAATGCATTCATTGTTGAATCTAAGTCTAACTTCCATGATCATCAATTGCGACCAACATTAATAGGTCCTACCTATCGTAGGTCCCATAGGTTCTGTACTACCCACTTTGATAGCGGTGGTGTTCGTTCATCGTGCGGTGGTTTACCTGCCTGGGTTCCTTACTTGAATTACCGCCGAAATTCTCAGGTTATTTGTTAATTGTTTCTGTGTTTCGGTTGTGATGTCTAGGAGCTGGTACAATGCGGATCTCCCGTAGTTTATATCGGCGATAAAGCGACGGTGATGAACCAATAACCCGTCTGCTTGTTTGTTGGCTATTCGCATTAAAAAACATGTGATGCACATAATAAATTCAAATCAGAATAAAATCACGATAAAGCTCCAAATTAGCACTAAAAATTCAACGCGAAATACACGCGATTTATTCAACTACTATATGATACGAATAAAATAAAGATTGCTATGGATGAGCTTTATGAATGGAGCACTCAAATTTATCGATACATCCAACTACATGCACTAGTTACCGACGCTTGTACTAAGCCTACACAAAACATTTACAGCCCACTTATTTTCTATTTGACTGTATACAGTATACTGACTTTAAACACGTACGAATTAGGTTACGTATCAAGGTTGACTGTCAGGAATCGCTGTTTGCATAAAGTCCGCCTCTTGTGTGATACAAAGTACAGTACAGTAAAGTACTTGTGTTGTACAAAGAACTTTAAATAAACAAATGAAGAAGGGATCGAAACTAGGTAGGAAGCAGCCGAAACCGGAGATCCCCTGGAATTACACGCAGTATAACTACCAACTGGACAAGAAACTTTCACTGCAAACACGCATCGCTTAAAACACTCCCTGGGACCGCTGCACATTAGCCCAGTAATTTGGCATTGTAAGGCGATAATGAATGAAATACAGTTGATAGGAAACATAACGGCATTAATACATAATGGCACTGGAGAACATTGGTGTCGCATTAGGGTATCTGACCACTTGCTCACTCGCGCTTTCTAACCCACGATCTCTCCGCGAGCTGTTCGAGAGACAATCACTATTTTATTACTAACGACGAACCAATACCGAAAAAAGTTACAAAATTCTTACTTATCAAGTGTCGGTAGCGACGCGCTGGCAAGTAGGAGGAACTACGAATGTAAAAGCTCGAGAAGGAAGAAAAGAAAGAGCAGAAGCTTGAGACACTATTATATTACAGTGAAATAAGCCTTTTGTTTTCTTCAAACGTTCGTCATTTCTTTATTTATGCATGTTTAAGCATCTTTTTCATGTATTACGTCGAACAAAATTCTACAGCACTTAATTAAATCCATAAAACATGTGAAGAGTATTTAGTTAGGCACTTAACAGTGGTTATTTGAATTAACGCGGGTAATTAAACACAGTAATTTCAGCTGCTGTCTCTCACGCGAGTTGTTCTCCACAACAATTTTACACGTGACTATCGTACCAACATACTAGTTCATTGAACATATGGAATATGACCATATGGGTGTCATGTAGGGAATTTTCTACCGTTTTTACTATATATCGTAGTGAATGTCAATTTATTATGAAGAAAGGCTCGTTTATCGATTATTAACAACTATAATTGTGATAGGGTTTTTTTACCACACTTCTGGAATCAACCCTGGCATTATTCAGTTGCAGCGTCGTAGAGTCTAGAGAGAGAATAATAAACGAATCTTCCGCTTACTTCTTGGCTGACCACAACACGAAATCGTCATGAAAAAAAACTCTTACACCTTCATCAAACCCTATTACGCAGTTAAGTAACTATTAAGTAACTAACTACAAGAACAAAAGACTGCAATGATCAATTTTTGTCACATCACCAAAATTTCTAAAATCATCGAGCACATTCTTTCACACTTTGTAAGATAAAATTCAAAGACAAATCATACATCGAAATAGACACACCTCACTAGTTACCCCACACTAGTAATCCAACCATCGAAATAGTAGCACGTCACTCGTTTCCCCACATCTAGTAATCCAAACATCGAAATCATAACACGTCACTAGTTCCCCACATCTAGTAATCCAACCATCGAAATAGTAACACGTCACTCGTTTCCCCACATCACATTTGTCAATCGGATCGAATTTATCGAGGTTATCGTTAAACCTCACCGAGATACCATCAACATTAGCCACCGTCACAAGGACGAGGATATCGTACGTGTCGCAAACACCGGCCGCCGTTCGAAAGTGGTATTACTGGTGCACTAACGTTCCAAGTCGGATATTGTATAATTGTAAAATTATGTACCGTCATGTACTTACGTCGGTCGTGTCGCCGGTAACAACTGCCATCAATTTATTTTATGGTAATAGTGGGTATTCGATATATTAAATTAATTTTAATAGTGATCATATGCGGTTAGGAGTGTGCGAAGCTTTCATCCTTGAGTTAAAAGCAAGCTCTCCTACTCGTTAGAGAGCACTACTGAACAACGGACGGAGTTATGTAACCATATTCCTCTTATTGGATAGATTAAATTAAATTTAACAGTGATCAACTGATCATAAACACTAAGTAGCGTGAGAAGTTTCCACCCTTGATTTAAAACCTAGCTCTCCTAGATAGTACTCCCCGCTGAATAACGGATGGGGCTATGGAGCCATATTCCTGTTACTGGAGGTAGCTGAGTTGAGTAGCACCAAGTTTAATATCATTAGTGTTTGTGCATGGTGGTAGGCTCCTGCAGCATAACTAGCTACCAACGCTAGCTAGCATCACATGACAACAATTATCGACACATTATCGGGCATGAAGGAAACAATAGTCCGGTGTATCACATAAATTATTATTGTAGACTAAGATTGCTTGACGTGCTTCAATTGAAGCTTCGATGTCGTAAATCCCACAAACACATACACCAACACTCACGCTTTTAATCAGCTCGCTTCAGACAACTACATTTCCTAGATTCCTGGATACATCTTCTGCGTTCTGTGCAAACTGTCCGAAGCATATGTACAGTATGATTTTAACAGGACACTCTCCGTCCAACCAATATAACCCAATATAGAATGGACTTACGTGAACGAACCACTGGACACGGCGGTCCGCAAAGGAGCAACAGAGAAAGTTATTTTTACACGAAAACTCCATTAGCACCCAACAATACGATGCACTTATATGACGAAATCTGTCTCGATACCGTTACAGCATTTTATTAACACAATTAAGATTACGGCAGCGAGAAGTGGTCGAATTATAAAGTGATCGCCGTGTCGTTATTGTCGTTTCGTCAACTACTTTAAGTCTAAAGAACTTGCATTGCACGTAAAAGTTCACATTTTAGCATTAAAATCTATATTATAAATGGTGAAATCGTTGGTGCAACTATTACTAATTGGTGCATATTGACACAATGTATTCAGTTTTTGAAACGATAGTTCATTGAATGTTACGGGTAAATGGCGAGGTAATAAAGTTATTGGCAACATTTTGCAACTTATAAACTTAAATTGTTTTTATTTATATACTAGTTGACTCCCCTATATGTGTAAAAAAAGTAGCCTATGTTCATCACGGATAATATCGGCTTGTAACGGTAAAATATTTTTTCAAATCAGTCCAATAGTAATAGTTTCAGAGCCTATTCAATACAAATAAATAAACAAACAAACAATTAAATCTTTATAATATTATATTTATTTAATAAGGGTCATCAACAAAAAAACTTGTACAATTGACTTACAGGTAAGGTATGACTATTTAAATGCTAATAAGTATTTTAAATTATAGAAGACCACAGATAATAATAATAATGTATTAATAATCTATATTAGTAT
>DWPQ01002091.1:0-11116 GCA_018251795.1 Perichares adela | reverse complement strand
ACTCACATTATAATCATACGGGAACACCGAGGTCGGCAACTTATTCCACTCCTTCGCGGTACGCATGATGAAAGACTAACCAAAGCGCGCCGTTCGTGCCGGAGGGATGTCCACGACGAAGGGATGAATACCGGCCGCGCGTCGATTTGTTCGATGGGGGAATTAATTCATGTAATTCCTGGGCACATTCTCCAAATTGTATCCTGTAGAATACGGAGAGGATTCCGGGATTTCCGCTATTCTATGAATGAATGATGCGTTATGTGCATTGCATACAAACAATTTTAAATATTAAATTAAATTAATTTATTAAATTAAATTAACAAGTTTAATTTTAAAACACATAAGGCGTTTTCAAATATCCTAAAATGTATATGCGTAACTATAAACTCGATTTTCTCGAAATTACAATTCTGCGATATATTACCTTCATCCACTCATGTCTTCAAATGTTACAAGAACCAATTGTATTTGTAACATTTGTATTTGCACTACTTGTATACAAAGCACGTTTTGTATATTGGCACTACTGTGTAGATATCACTCAATGCCACTTCCACAAGTAGTGTACCAGTATACAAAGCATGTACTCCAATACACTTAATACTAGTTGATACTTGCATGCCTAGTGTATCCTGTATTCAGTAACAGTAACTGTATTTGACGTACTGTTATATCAAATATTAAAAATTTGTGTGTTACATAAGAACACAAAATACAAGTGTTGCTAGTATTCTAAAAAGATACAATAGTACAAGTTAAACTATTTGACATAGTTTGTTCCAGGTACACTAATATCCCTGCGACATTTATATATTTAACATGTATATAGTAATTTTTAACATCACTTAACATTAACCTTGGGTTAACACACAATCCTGTGAACATTACACTATTAGGTACTTAAATGTTATACAATAAAGATACACACAACAATTATTATGTGAAACGATTAACTTGTAATTATGGTATTTTGTTCTAATACTTTTAGGTTACATGAAACATTACACTGTATAAATAAACACATCACAATTCACTGACATTCACTTACTGACTTACTCCATACTATTGTTACACCTATAAAGTTTTGGTCTTCGATAAACCCTAACGTTACAAATATACTGAGATGAAGATTTAGACAGAGACAGAAGATATTTTTTAATAACTTTGTGGTACAATTTAGCTGTGGATTAGAGAATCATTTCATCGCAATAAAATAAATAATTAGATAATGCTACGGCCATAACTGGTGTTATTATTACTAAAACACAGCATTGTCTTATAATGTATGCTGATTTTGTAGATCAACATGCTAATCTATTCAAATTCCAGATATTTAAAAAAGAATTACTGATTTTCATGGAAATCTACTGATTTTATATTTCTTTAATTAAATTCGCTAGACTATACTACATCACAGTTTAATTTATTATCTAGTGAATAAAAAATAAAAAAAAGGCTCCTCTCTCCTTTATTTCCTTCCTCTCTCTTTTATGCAACAACATTTGGAGAAGGAACCTGCTTATCAATTGGCTTTCATCTATGCAAAAGAATCCCCTTTGGAATTTTTTAAATGATCCCAATACATAAGGCCCAAAAATTTGCAATGAAATATATAACAAATACACGAGGGGGAGTCGATTTGAAAGATCAGCTGTTGATGTTTTTGTTTGAGCGAAAGCGAAACCATAAATAGTATATGAAAGTGTTTAACCTGCCAATTCTTGGACAATGCTATTTCAGTACATAACCCAAGCCCCTAGCGGGTCCTATGTGCTGTTCAAATGCTAAAAAAGGGTAACTTCTTTCATAGATTTCTTTATCTAGATGGTATAAATCACAATATACATCGAAGTGCGCGACTCTCGCCTCTGAGAGATTATAAAATCTCTCCATATCCTAAAACGGTTATTTCACAGTTATTCCAGTAAGCGTCAGTCTAATTACTTATTTCATTCCGATGAGAACGAGTTCCGCATCCAAGCTACAAGTTTTATTGGTTAATACTTGTTATTACATACAACAAGAGAATTTGTACCACACCAAACAGTTGAATTACGATAACAGCTTAAATCTACAAAAGCGACTAGAGCTAAATAAGATACAACCTAAGCGAATTTAGAATTGTCATGAAACTAAAATATATAATTCTTTAATTATAAGACGAGAAATAAATAGTCAAATAATAAGAAATTTACATATACAAACACAATGTTGGGAATATATTATATTATCTATGTTCCCCTCATACATATCAAAGTGAATCATATTGTAAAATACACATATAGCGATATTGTAAACAATAAATATCTCCAAACAGTACAAACTCAGTGTGGTCCTTCCATGTTTACACGACTTTTGTAATACCCACACCACACCATACATTTCATTTATCTGTACACATTTGCCGACTTCTCTATAACAGGTGTATATATAATAAATTGCACATCTATCACACTAATTTTGTCTACTAAAACAATATATAACTATGAAATGTGTACAGTTGACGACCACCAAAGCCTCCAATGCTTACGACAGTTCCGAGCGAGGATAGAACGAGACAACAGGTAATATTGATGCAACAGCATGCAATAAAATCAATATTTTAAACTTTTTATAAGAGAAACTTGTTGTGCAATAAACATATGCTAAAACTCACACATTGGCACTTTATTTAAGCTAAATGTGGGCATTGATTGAGAGAACAACCAATGCAAAAAAATAATTAAAATGACACTTAATTCAATTAGTTTATTGAATTAGCTAACTAACAAGGCAAACCTAAATAAATTTGTCCTATTTAATTTGCTAAAGCTGTGCTAATGAAACTTGTCAAGCCAATATATATGAATCTGACAGTGTTATTATCGTCGATAATCATAATGACCAATGTTCATACAATCTATTCTGATATTGTTCACAGACAGCTAATGGGTTAATTCGACGTAGAGAACTTTTCAAATGGAATTTAAAAAGTATATCTCGAGTGCCATAGAGTAATAATACCAAAGAAATACCATATCATAATACTATAAGTAAATAATAATTTGGAAGCCAAGTATTAACTAATAAAACAAAATAAAAGTGTAGCAGACCTACACAATTGTCAACGTTACATTAAAACTTAATAAAACCATCGTGAATGACTGTATATTTTTGGTTTAGTTAGTTGATGCCAAATTGTATTATGTACAACTGTCCAGTTACCTAAAAATGTTCTTCGCAATGTAGAACTTTGCCTATCAATAAGTTTCTTACACATAACTCTCAACAAACATTAAATGGTACTCTTAATCAAGTCTTTGTTTTAATATCTACAGTACATTTTCAATAGTAGCATGTTGATAGCATAGAAGGTACTTTGATATGTTGTGCGAGAACTCACATGGATGAGGTATACTGTGTTATGTATGGGCATCACTGGATAATTTGATCTACTTGCTGTGTATCTTGGGATATGCCAACTTTGTCACTGAATCGGAACAACCCAGTAGGTAACCACTACATGGCATGGGTTCTCAAGCTGCATTGATGATACAAGAGTACCCATCATGTTGTTTTAGTTTCTTTCAGATTAAATTCCAACTGCAGTAAAGTTGAAAGTTGACTCCAACCAAGTGGTAATTATTGAACATTAAACCTGAAAATAACACTTGAAAGTCACACATACAACACTAAAATGCGGGTGAAATGTCTTGTTACTTACACTACACAATACATTTCCTATGCCACCAACAAACTCCCACTATAGTATCACATGTTCACGGCACGTTCTCCTTAGCCTCGGCTACGTCTTGGTCCGGCTGAACCTCGGTCGGTTCACCGGACGGCTCCTCGGATCAGGTCTTCCTCAACTCCACCAGCTTGACGTCCTTCACGTGAAGATTGTGCTTCGACTTGCCAGCAAACTTGATCACGGCTTGCGTCGACACCAGCGGGACGTGTCGGAGATCCAGACTGCAAGGCATATAAATTATATTTAGATGCGTTAGTGCGTTGAGCGGACAGCGTTTCTTCCGTTTCTGTCAACGCATTCTCGATCGACTAGCTATTATTTGGAAGAGCTTCATTTTAAAATGCAATATATCACAATACAACCGCTCTGTAGATACTGAACGCAGAAACTGAGTAGACGCGTAATGTGGCAGGTTATTAAATTAAATCCAAAGGCAAGGGAAAGACATGTGACAATAATGTTCAATGAAGTGAGTTACCGTATGAGGTTGGGGCAGCGTGCGAGGTGATCGAGCGCTCCCTCGGTGAGCAGCCGGCAGCCGGCCAGTGACAGCCGCTGCAGCCCGTGGTGGGCCAGCTGGGCCGCGCCGGCGTCAGTCAGCCGCGCGCACGATGAAGCGTCTAGCTCCACCAACTTTGGAAGCGCCTGCACATATACACCAAAAGAAGTCATAATGTCCATAAACATACTACTGCTTAGGGTCCGTTAGGTTCATAATTCAGGACCGTAAATTACACTATCTAGAACACTTTGGGAAATGTATATGGGCAAGATATAAAACCAAGCATGGAAGTTCTGTTAGGAAGATAAATAATTAATGTATAAGGTGTTTATTTCGTGGTAGCCATAAATATGTTTCTACCATAACTGTGACAACAAACATCTAAAGGAATAAAACGGAGCACCTAAATCATAGGTCAGATAACAACTAATATACTGTATCGGTTTGTGTACAACGTGTAATCATTGCGGCGGTTTACTAATAAATAAATAAAAATTTAACGTAAAACGGTTTTATGGGAAAAAAATGTACTAAAAGCTAATAAATAATTCTGAAGAAAAATAATACTTGGGCGTAGTATTTACTCAGTTTACGCTACGCCCAACGATTTTATTATTTCTTTTCTTCAGAACGGTACAGATTATATTTAATTTAATTGTATTGTCATCAAAACCAAATGTATGTACAAAATTTCAGATCAATCGATTCACAGGAAGAGGGTTAAATTTCGATCAGTACATTGGATCCAAATAAATAAATAAACAGGGCAAGCTAAATAAAACCATACCTGTACGACATATCTCATAGCGACGTCAGTGATATCCGTTCCGGGCAGACGCAGCACGGCGAGCGCCGCGAGTCGGGACGGCTCGGCACCGGAGCGCGCGCCGCCGCCGGGCCGAGAGTTCTCCGGTGGCGCGAGAATGCCGCGCAGCCGCGCGTCGTCCAACGACCGCGCGAACGACAGGTCCAGCGAGGACAGCGGCGGGCACGCGCTCGACCGTAACGCAAGTGCGGCCTCGGCGGGCGAGCCGGCCAGCGACAGCGAGCGAAGCGCCGGCAGACGAGCTAGCAACCTGAAAACATTTGGTCGTTTTACCCAAATTCCTAGCCAATTAAATACAAAAAACTAACTTCGAACCTATTTATTCTGATTCTCGAGTTTGACAATTAAAATTGGACAGATCTGAGTAGCTACTCACGCGGGACATGCTCGATTCGTCGCTAATATAGCCAGAAATTTACCAATTTTATTTTAACAAATAGGCGGGATATCTGCTTATTTTCCAGCTGTTAACATAAAAAGCTGAAAGCCAATTGTGATTGATGAATGTAACTTTACCCTACAATTTATATTGTTGTTGGAAACTAAGATACTAATACGCCAGTCGCCATGTACGAACATTTTATTCTACTTTTTCATTATACTTTATATGTATTGCATAAATGCATACATCTGATGATCACACTGAAAATTACTTCGCTGTAAGAAGTTTGTTCCGTTACTGTTATGGATGAATACATTCTACAGTACAATAAAATAATGATAATCGTTTTAAGCGATGTGAGTTACCATGCCAGCTGTCGCCGGGCGAGATGGCACCACTCGAGGCCGAGAGAGAGCGGCTGTCGGCGCACGATGCCGGCCAGCTGTGCCGCCGACACGCGCACCTGCACGAACGACATGCTGCGCCACAACGACGGATCCATCTGGAAGTACCGGCCAAAGATATATACACCGATTCATCGTACCATCAATATTACATGCCTTCTTCAATACATTAACTACGAACTTCCAACAGATATTTTGCGTATCCGTCTGTGTGAACATACAAACGTATCTTGTAATTAAGCAGATTTTGTATGTATGATGAATGTATTTGAACAGCCTTCCAAGATACTCCATAGGGCAGAAATTAATCACCGTATTACTTGCTTTTGCAAATTCCGTCCGAGCAACGAATAATTCGTAGTTTTTATAACTCATATTTTTTCTTATGCCCCATAATCGTAAAGCGTAAGTAAACATTTTTACTTTCTTTACCCCAGTACACTTCACAACAAATTACGGGAAAGATTAGTGGCTAACACGACTTTGGCAAAGACACTGAACAAAAAACCGAGCAAATACAATAGAAAAAAAAGGTTGCCAACGTTCTATAATCGAGAATAAAATATGAGTGTACGTACCGAGTACTCAGCCCACGCCTTACAAACGAGCGCACAATTAGCGAGCTCATGCGGCGTCAGCTTCCCAAACACACACAGCATCGCCTCGCGATCCAGCCACGGAGAGTTCCCGGGGTGAGCGCTCAGCGGGGCCGCGTTCGCGGGTCGCACTGGGTACAGCGGTTTCTTCAACGTCTGGAAATTAACATTATTAATTACAAAATAGCTTAACGCTTACATATGTGACATACTCAAGTGGTAAGAAGTTTGCGGCAAGAGCGTCTCTTCCACCTCCAGATCCAAGCCAAGGCTAGCTCTGATCTAAAGGTGGAAGACCCGCTGCCCCTGCTGAACTTAGCTGAACAAACAAAAAAATCAATGGCTTAAGATCCCTTTACTTTGAAGGACTCAGTATGTCTTGCGGTGGGATGTTTACCTTTAGGGTACCTATTTTGACGATATTTACAAAAATAAAAATGTTCCACCACACATGATAACAACTGAGCTAAACGCGTTTCCTACCAAAATTACCTTTCATGAAAGACCCATTTCAATTAAAAGCACGAACCTGCACTGGGATGTTGATTTAAAGCCTAGAAAAATAGTACAAACATAATAACATAGTATCTAGGGCACAATTACCTTAGCAGAGTGATGTGTGAGTTGCAGCGCGAGGTGCGCACGCAGGGCCTGCTTTTTAGGCGCTTCGTCCTCGTCGCTGGAGCGGCGCTTCTTCACGGCAGGCTCCCACTCCGTGCCGCCCTCGCCGCCAGCACTCTCGCCCATTGTGTCATCCCGCTTAATGTCTGAAGGTCAATAAAAGTATTTACTAATAGTCAGCACACGTGCAGACGACTAACATACTACCCTACAACATACAAATTAGACATCAGAAATAACGCCAATCCAGGAATTATCTCTTAACCGCAAAGTAGTCTCAACTGTAAATCAAACCTGGACCTATCGACCGGTAGGCAGGTTCACTACTAACTGAGCTACACTATATAAATAACACACTCACCGTCTTCGGTCTTGATATGTAGCCCGTTATTCTTGCCCTCAGTGTCAGAGTTGCCATCCTTGAGAGGTCCAGGCAGCGCCGGCGGTTGTAACTTGTTCTATAAATACAAAACACGACGGTGTTGCTAAACAATCCAACCATAATATAAACTGTATGTCAGCAAACCGTAACAAGCATGATAAGAATGTATTTTCTTATAGATTTAACAATGAAATCAATGGACATGTTTTGGTTAGTGTCGGAGACCTAGTACACTAAAGTCTTCCATATCCTTTGCAGCCAGCGTTCTGGGTAAGAGAAAGCTTTCAGGCCCATGGTATCCAAATGTCCATGGACCTCTGTGTTACCTACCAACGAGTGACGTCATTTATCAGCTGTTACAACAAACAATTGACATAATAACCTGCAAGTGATGTTGGCTCATGTGGCTGACGTCCGAGCCGACGCTCATCCGCCGAAGATCCGAAGACTTTTGCCTCGCACGGAAATGACGGGGCTGAAAGTTTAGTATTAAAGAATAAATTGAATGAAATTCACAATCCACAAGTGGCGCACTGGCCAACATTATCATTAGCGACTATCGCACCTTGTAATCGTGGTTGAGTCCCATGGTAGTGCACGTGGGACACTCCCACGAGTTGGGTAGGTCCTCGTTGAGCTGTCCGCCGGGCGGGACGCACGCGGGGTGTACGATACTGTAGCACACAGAGCACTCGCGGAGGGATGACGGGCCGTTGCGACCTGTTACACAAATATTATTTTCAGGAACATTATTTTCTGTTTACTTTATGTTAAAAGATGCCTACAAAGACACATGCATACATACAGAAACGTAGACGGACCTGAATATACTTGTTGAACCTAATATTCCCAATAATATCTACTTTATCTTGACTAGCAACGCTTAGCTATAATCCCAAGTGTTTCGAATATAATGAACTGAGTACTGTGTATATAAATTAGTGTGTATATAATAAATGTTATTTTTATTCGTAGATAACCATAACAACCATCCTGATATTGGGTTCAAACGAGTGAAAAAATCTCACCGGAGTTTCCTTTGGCCTGAGGAGCAACAGGTGTTTGCATCCAGCCGTCCAGATGGCAGACTGCACACGAAGCCGTTACTGGCAACATAGGCTGTGGATACAAACAATACAAATAACACATACATTTAAGCGTACTGCGCAACACTGTCAAAAAAGATAAAACAGTAAGGACGATGTCACAAGAAACATCGGTAAACTCAAACATAGCTGGGAGTCAGTTGGTAACGAAAAGTTATGAGAAAATTATTCAGGGGAAAACGCAATAACGTTTGAGGTCATTAACCAAGGTAAGATTAGAAATTGAATTCTAATCAAAATCTTCTAAAATAACCACTTCCAAAGGTAAATTAACTTAACGCATGACTGTTACACATCTGCAATAAGGACATCTGATGTATGAATGTGACGATGTACAAACCTGCAAGCATTGCCGCATAATGCAGGTCTGCTTGGCGCGCCCGAGCCCACCGAACTTGACCATGTCGTGACAAAACACGCATTCACCGCAGTCCGTGCGCTGACAAGCCTCGCACTTCTTACACCTGTAACATATCCATATAAGTTTTAACGCTATTAAATAACTGTGTAATGCTGTTTTTTAATTCGTCGTATCGATTATACGCCATATACGGTTGTACACATGTCGAATTACCATACACGGGCGATAGAAAGGAATATCTTAAATGCCAATATTTCCAAAACGAAATCGATATATAACATTAAGAAAACTATTAATATTAGATTTATGTCTATATCTAAATTCAATAATGGCTAGCAAAGTGTAGATTGGCAAACTACATCTAAAAAAACTATGGAGAAGTCTCAGTTATGCTAGATATCCTCACAATGTTTACTTTCACTTGCTAATGCTTGTAATTAAATTTAACTACGAAAAATGTAACATGTGCTCATAATATATATATATAATATATTGACATTCAAATCGTTACTATACCTACAGTAACTGGTTACCATAAAAGGCTTAAAATGACTAGCTTTATAAACTCACCTGGTCCTACGTCGTCTGGGCGCGTTCCCGGCATGCTCGGGGCGTGGTCTCGGCGGCCCACCGCGATGACCGCCCCGCCCGCCGCGCCCGCTGGACTGACGACGCTCCGACGACAACACGTCGTCCGGACCTGGAATCAGTACCCAATGTGGAATACCTATTCGCTTAACTATCAGCAGGCGTACATTTTGTTGGCGAAGACGAAATAACTGAATAACTGAAACTTAAAATCACTGAATTAGCGACACGTCTACTCATTTGTATTACATGTAATATAGTTTCAAGTCAAGGTTCCGTTCCATTGAGATTGACCAGTCTCTTTAAGAATTTATTTAATCTACTAACTGCTAATAGGCATTATTGACCTGCATCTTTCGCTTACTTTTTAAATCAAAATAAGAAAGAACTTTTTATTAAACAAAATGTATACTGCAACTAACTTAAACTTACTAGATAATAGATATAAAAAAAACAAATACAACATATTATTATTTTAAAAAACGGAAAGGGGTCGTAATCAACAATTGCCGTGGTGGCGAACCACCAGAGCACTGGTATTCTGTACGAACACGTGCAATCGCAAAACGTCTAAATGTCACCATACCTTTCAAGACGGGTATCCCGGTGATCGCGAGCTGCTGCTTGTCGTGCCGGTGCTGCTCCACGAGGGTGCGCACGTCACGCACCAGCGCGATAGGGTCCGACAGCAGCTCCGGCACAGACTTGCGAGCGGCCGGCAGCTGGTGCAGGTACATCACTATCGCCTGTTATCATGTAAAACGATGATCCTCCTCCTTGCGTCCTTAACCCCATTGTTGAGGGTCGTGACCCCCTCCACGGATCACTCTCACACAACAACGATAATACAAGTTAAGACGAAAATTTAGCCACGTCTCAAGAATCGAGCTTGTGAAAGTCAGATTACCGTACCACAAATATATCAATCAGCTTTTCGGCTTTCTATGCAAAATAAGGGACTTGCGATTTTCATATATTTTTTTGTGTAGAGTATGGGAAGGATCTAATTCTAGTCTATGTAAACTATGAAAACATTTTTATTACTTTATCAAACACAATTGAAAGCTGATATATAGTTATAGATATAGTGGCCATGGCTGCCCATCAACTTCCGTGACAATGTAACATCACAGACGCGTTCACTATAACCACATTCATATACGTGACACCGAAAGCATCACTGACGCGTTCGTCGACCACGACGCGGAAGATCCACTTGTGACTCTCTCTACGTCGATATTGCAACCGAAACACGTCGAAACAACAAATCGTATTACAATAATGGTCTGTATAATACTCGCCTTAAGTCCATGCAGCTCGTTCTGCGTCAAGTGCACGTGCTCCTTGGGCGGGTGGGGCGCGGAGGTGGCGGAGGGCGCGGGCGGCGGCTGTCCCTCGGGCGCCAGGTGCGAGCGGCCCAACAACGAGCTCACGTACCGGTCCAACACGTACCACAGCATCTCGATGAAGAACGGATACCGGAACTTCTGCGGCACCTGCACATTGACACATATTTAAATTTAATGAACTACTCATGAGGAACATGCAATCGTTTTATATACAAAAGTATCTTAGCCTGAGATCTATAGAGCGTCATCATCATCATCATCAC
>DWPQ01002090.1:0-11121 GCA_018251795.1 Perichares adela | reverse complement strand
GCGAATTATTTTTTATTTTATTAAAACTATTGTCCTAAATACAATACAATACTATACAAATACTCTTTATTGCACACCAAGATTAAAATAAAATACATCAACAATAGTTATCACATGCGTTTGGTGATTACAATGTATTGGAAAAGTAACAAAGTACCATAAACGTCAACGCAGTCCGTAAAAACTTACTGCAAGTATAAAGACGGAATCATCCTAATTACTGACGCACCCTTTCTGGGGAAAAGTAAAAAAATTGCCTAAATCGGTTAGGAATGCGCGATCATGCACACCGAATGAAAAGAGGTTCTCCTTCGTTTTTCTTATTCAAAATGGCGTTTGCGCCAATTTTTGTTTTGATATTCGTGATCAGGAGGTCAAAATTCGTTAGTGTACCAAATTTTAGGTCGATCGGCGGTATCCGCTTTTCGGAAGTACACTCTATGGCAATATTTCAAAACTATTTTATTGTACGCAGCGACCTAGACAAAAAATAGCAAATTACTATTTTTCCTGAAATTAAGTTATTTTTCTCTTTTTTTTGGCAAATGTACAGGTTATTAAACATCTCCTTTCGAATGTGGTTTATGACAACAATAATATTTTTTTACAGAAAATGTTGAATCAAGCGCCAACGGAGGAGCAGCTGCTTAACGGGGCCGATCAATCGTTGGCCGAGTCCGCTCTCGAAGCGAGCACCACTCAGTCGACTCGCAGCGGGACGACCGTCAGCGGCATGACCACCTCCCTCGGCATGACGTCGTCCCTCGGAGCCGCTTCATCGTACAGCCTGAAATCAAGCGCCAGTGGAGCCACTCTAGCACCTTCCAGCTTGAGCGGAAGCTTCACCACCTCGAGGACAAAGAGCAGCCTTAAAAAGTCTCCGACTAAGAAATACACTCCTAGTAAAACTACGAAGGATTTTTCTAATTACCCGGGGTACAATAAATTGAGATTAGATAGTGCAGTCAGTCCAAAACATTCTCCGAGGTCCTCTGTTGCGGGAAATGAGAAGGTATTCAATCAATGCTTTACTGGGTAAAACATTATGTTGCATATTTCCGTCCACTTTTTAAAACAATGAGTGTAGCAGATGATGCGATTGGTCCACGACCCCACGTAAACTCATTGCTATGACTTATCTAAAGATCGACAATCGAGTTACTTGAACATAATATTGAAGTTAAACAGTTAACCGTCGTATTTCTTCCAGGTTCACTTCCAGGAAAATCAAAACGATGAAGTCGTGTATCGTCGCACCAACCGGAACTTGGAGAATCGTCATTCCATGATTCACTACGACCATGATCCTTCCAAACCGCAGCTGAAGGAGCGCCCGGTGACCGTGTACGAGCCGTTGCATTTAGACTACAGGGACTCGCCCACCCTAGGTTCTCCGAAAAATTCCAAGACCGATATCCGTAGCATGGATTCCTTACCCATGGACTCTCCTCAACTATCTAGGAATGACATGAGGAGCGACTCGGACTGCAGAAGTTTAGACTCTCCGAAAGTTAAGGCTGATTACTTCAGAGAAGCGGCCTTGGAGTCTCCCAAGCTAGTGGCGGGATTAAGAAACTTGCATTTGGATGAGAGCAGCCAAATGGACGAAAGCGGATATTACAGCCCCGGTAACAATATCTTATTTTGATAGTTATTTAAATTTATTTATTCAATGTAGATTTTTACCAGTGTGTTAATGTATATTTGTATCATGATCATAACTTTTTGAAATATGTCAATTTAATCGTAGAAACGAAAGAGCACGATTCTCTGTGAAATGTGACTACCTACACTGAATGCAATGGAGACTACTAGAAAGCAAGTAAAGTATTTTTACAGATTTGTACGGTTGTCTCTTTTTATGTGGATTGTCGATAAAAGAGCGGATGGTCCATCAACACGGTCCGTAGACGTTCGCGACACCGCACGCGTCACCACGCGTTCAGCTGCCAGCACTGCACCCGGAACTGCAAACATCTCACGGTCGATTCTAATACGAAGGCGATATAGATAGGTATAGTTTTGAGATCTGACTGGACGGTTCAGATCGCAGCGGCCCGTATGAGAGGCCATCGGTCAGCCGGTCGCATCGCGTGCGGATGCCCCTGACATATAAACGTAAACGTCACTCCAGGGAGGCGGCACCAGGTGGGCGGCAACGACCACCAGTTCGAGAACTACGACGCGGCGGCAGTAGACGCCAGCAGCGAGACCACACCGGAGCCGGTCTGCAAGTCAGTGTCGTACCTCGAACGTACAGTTGTAGTATTACACCTCCTCCATTTTTAAAAAAGCCCATCGCTCACTCATCGTTTTTCATACGACACGCCGTCGGTATCGACGTCGCGTTCGACCTGAGCCCGATGCAGGTAACTCCAGAATGATGCGCGAGTTACGGCGCTTGTAAACGTGCGCCCACGGAGCCACGAGGCGCGAGTACTTGCGTTACAGACGCCGTCGCCCGAAATAATAAATGATTCATCTGCAGCACGTCGTGCACGTGGTGCGGGCGGCGCGTGCGTGCGGCTGCGCTCGAGGCGCACTACTGGCGGCGCTGCGTGCTGCTGGCGCGCTGTCCGCACTGCCGCCTGGCGCTGGAGGCGCGCGCGCTGCACGTGCACCTGCTGGGTCGGTAACTCGCCACTCCGCCGGATGAGTGTCTTCGTGTGTTAAATAAATGTGCCAAATTAAAATGTTCCCTTTTTGTACTTGAGAATACCTACACGACAATTAAATACAAAAGTAACCGACGAAATATATCCCTTCATTTTGGGCCGTACCCGTTACACCTACCCCAAACATTGAACCCCAATAAAATTTTGGGGTGTAACGGGTTCGATTCGCCGTCGAGTCCCGGCCGACCTTCGATGGCGACGCACCCGCGACGCGCCGAAAGACGGAGCCCCGTCCCGTCGGAGGACACCCGCCTCGTTTCCTCGTTCCGGTCACCCGCCCTCCATCTACAATTAACCGTGAAACGTGTCGTAGTCACCTATTGATACAAACATAATAGATATTATAAATATGCGTGTCGTTACAGACGAATGTTCCCTGAGCGAGGGGCTGTGGAAGCCGTGCGCCAAGTGCGGCGCCGCGCTGCGCACCGACGACAGCGAGTACCACGTCAACTGCACACGTGAGTGGTCCGGTGTCGCCGCTCCCGCTGCTGCAGCGCCAGCGACGTCCTTTAGCGGTAGTTAATATGACGCCTTGTAATGTTGCAGCTCTCGGTTTGGACGAGTGGAAGTGTCCGTACTGCCTGACCAACGTGCTAGCGCGCGACCTGCCCTGGCAGCGCCACCTCATGCAGTGTCCGCGCAACCCGCGGCTGCAGCTCAACTGATCTCGACCGCTGTCTCGTCGGTACTGTTGCACGCGTTGTCTTGGCGTCACCATCAAACCGTATACTGTTACTGTTTCACTTTACAAAATCAATCACACATGTGTATACCTACATGTGTGAACATTTATATTTCTGATTTGGTGCGTGTCACGTGTCACGAGGACTACGTAAGTTAAACTTGTTAAAGCGATGTTCTTCATTGATGGTACGTGATGTACTCGCGTGTAGGTTCAGTGCTGTTAATAAACCTTAGAAAAAATCATGCGCTTGCTGAAAACTTAAAGCCTTTACGATATTTACAGAAGAAATAATTCCGGTGAGTTTGTGTTGTTGAGCTGCTTGTTGTTTAAAATATTTTGATCGATGTAAATATATTATTTATACAGACCGACGCGGACGTTACTCACTATGTAGTCAAGTTTCTGTCGGTTGAACGGCAATTTTAACTTGTAACAATTATGTCAGTTTTAATCAATTAAAACAAAAGTAACCCATTCAGTCCATAATATTACGTTTAATAATATGTCTGTCCGTTTTATTAATTAAGGCCAAGTATTTTGAGACCATCAAGATGTTTATCTATTTATTTATGTTTATGTAACAAATCACTTTATTAAATATACCTACTATTTAAATGAAACGTCAAAAACCCAGTATAGGCCAAACACTACTAAAATAACTACTGCAATTATATTTTGTATTTATAAAATATCAAAAAAATGTACGGTCAATTTCGTGTGAATGTAAACAAAGCACAGCTTTAAGTCCATTGCTGCCGTCCACCGTCCACCATCCACCGACCAGCGACCAGCCGTCCAGCCGTCTAGCCGTGCTGCACTGCTGCTCCGTCTTCGTTAGTTTATCAGATAATATGTACAGTCGTCATTAGTTACCACACATCACTAGTTACACGATAGAATACATTTTACAGTGTACTACATACAGGTAGGTAGAGGTAGTCAGCCGAGAGGTCGTTCGTCTCAGTTCGTCATAAGTAGCTGACACACGTCAATGCTTTAGATGTTTTAGTCAAATGGATTTTATATTAGTCGTAGGAATAGAAAATAAAGTGGGCACAGTATGAACGAACGTTTGTGACGGTTCAATAACGAGTTACGTACGACAACGTAACGGGACTGCGTCGTTCGTGTGTTACAAGAACAACCGTCTCATAGTTGGTGAATTAAAAACATCCATCGTATTCGTTCATACTTGTCAATAGAAATCACCGGTTTAAATAGTATTCAGTGGCTTCAGTGCGACAGTTAGTTACGTAGATATGTACTCGTATACTGATCATCACCATGTGTAGATAAGTGTCGTCTGTCGTCTGTGCACCCGTTCGATACTACGTACTCGTAAGGCTAGGGTAGTTTACAATTAAGTTAAATCCACATCACCCCTGTGATATCGGACCGCAGTATTTCGTTGAATCGGGCATGTTAATATGGGCGAGGTAAAACAGTTGTTGGGTAGGTGTAAGGTAGTTAGTGAAACGTGTATGTACCTACTTGTAATTGTAATCTGTTCGGTGAAAGGGAGCTGTTTTATTAGTTCTCAATAACGACACAACTTTATATTTTATGTAGCGATTGTTCGTAGGTAACAATTCAGTCAAATCAGTCCGTATACTTGAATAATTTATTATCTAAGCACGTTTACAAATTGATTCGTTTTGACAGTATTGGGTACTTACATATTTTCTTACTTTAATAAAAACCTGTTTTATATATAATATGTAGGTGTAATAGATAACATGTCTTACTGCATAAAACACATAGGACTCGTACTAGTTTAGTTTAGATACAGGCGTCACGTCCCTTGTGTATTTCACACACGTTGATAAGCCTACAGCCACAGCACACAGTGATTCATTCACTTTGACTATCGGTATTTAGACTTCCAAAGTATACAGTACCCTAATAAATGAGTAAATTGTAAGAACTGTTATAGTATTGTATTATATTGTAAGTAGTGATAGAACAACAATAAATTCCATTTGACTGATGAATCTAACATACGAACGGTATGTTGTTGATGTCGGTATCGTGTACAAGCGTGCCGTACGTCCGCGTGCGTCGCGGCTATTTATTTATATTTTTGGATATTCAATAAAGTACTGTACGGAGTGACCAAATAGTAAACCTACCTCGCATCATGACTAGCCGTTGTAAAACAACAGGCGTCACGACACGACACAACACTGTAAAATTAATTCTGTATCGATAAGTTTCATCCTGTTAGAACGCGGCATAGCACCTACTTACTGCAAAAAATTGGCTCAAAGTTACGTAAAGTAAGTATGTAAGGCAGAAAGTATTATAGGGAACATTTGGACTGATTCTTATGCGAAGGGATTATATTATACCCACTGCATATACCTCTATTTTGGTTCATATTGGATTATTCTAATTGCATTTTTGATTCGAATAGTCAAACAGCGGTATGTCACATTATTAATAAAAATGTATTATTAAGATTTGCACATATTTTTATGTTTTTTTAAGACTGTTATGTGTTGTTGACTATTAATATACATGTATACTGAAATTCGGTTCCGAAGTTTACCGAACGTTCATATTACGTTACATTTGGTAAGTGCGGTGCGGGCGCAAGGCCCATTGATCGATTGAGGTCGATTATTTTAACATCGTTTAAATTAAGTGAGTCACGGTCGGAATCATATTTTGTAAAACGCACTAAATCTTATTTTGAAGTGATCCGGTGCGGTCTGCGCTAATCACGCTCACAATGACATGTAAACTCCCGTTCACTTCAATGTTTGACGCGACCCCAACTATTATTAGAGACGTTACACCAGCGGACCACCGGACTAACGTATAATTTGTAAACATTGTTTGTTTTATATCGCTGTAAGAGCGCTGTCGATGTCGATGGAATAAAGAGTTTCTTAATTTACTTGTCATTTTATTTTCATTGAACCACTCGAAAGGTACATCGTAATACGGCCGACGCTAGCCTGGCCTGTAGAAGCTCTCTATCGATGTTTGGGGCCCGACAGTGATGTCTGAAGCGTTTGAATCTCTTGCGAGTAAACTAAGTGCGGCCGCTGAGGCTGCTAGAGAAGCAGGAAGTCATTTTGCATAACTCCATACAGTCGTGTCGTGTCGGACGGCACCTCATCGTCGGGTAACGCAGCTGACGTCACTTCACACACGAGTTGTCGTGGGCAAAACAGCAGACTATAAACTAGGCACACTACAGTCTGCGTGAAAAATTTAAACAAATATATTTTCTTACATAGAATTTCCTGTATTATTATTTTTTATGATTTCTACACACCAAAATGTTCAGTTTGTACACAGGGTATTCGTGTTCCATAATTCGCAAAAAATTCATAAATATTATTATAGTAGTATAATAATAACAGCTGACCCCGCCAACGTTATTTGGCCATATAAAAGTTGGCGTAAAAAACAGGGGTAAGTCCGTTATAAACATAGAGCTACTATGTTTAAAAAGGCAAGTTTATATGTAGATATAACTTAACATTCAAGCTGTGGGTTTTATTAGTAAATAATTGGAAATGGCCCGTGCTGCAGACTGCAGATCGGCAACTACTCGTAAACACACACACGCACACACGTCAATCACGTGGCTGATGGACGGACGAGAAAATATTGAAACTTTAATATACATACATGTAAAATTGTATTTATTAAAGGTTATTTATAATAACAGAACGTTATGTTAAGTTAATAGGTTGATCTTCCTCGTGTTTGCTAGTGTCGGCCTCACCGGGAGCGCTCGGGGGGAGCGAGGGACTCTGGGGGCTCTGGGGGGACGGCGAGCCGGAGCGCTGGTCCTCCGGCGACGCCTTTTTGAATTTATTTACATCTGAAAATATAATACATTAGGACAACCAACGAACAAAGTCAGTGGAAGATCACTACAAACATTGATTAGTTAGTCACTTTTTATTCATGTGTAAATAAATCCTTTATTTATGGGTGCAAGTTGCGTTAACAAAATACAAATTTAAAACTTGCAATGGGTGCAGCTTTAAAACTACAAACTTATGTTTTTACTTACTAGTGATACCATCACGGAGGGCTTTGCTCGTATTAGTGACATTCGTTGTAGAAACATCGTTTAACGGTAGAATTTCCTAAAATTATTTTTCAGTATACTCGAGTTTAATTATTAACATCCAAGTTAACCCTTTCAGAGGTGAAATTTCGTAATATCTGTTCTTAGTTGAGCTTTACATCATAAAAGAGAGGTTTCTGTTCAATGTGAAGCGTTGAGGTACTACACGGTGAACGGTGTACGGTGGAGGACGGGCGGAGTGCACTCACCGTACTTAGTGTAGTCGGCGCCCAGCAGCCGCAGGTAGTGCACGGTGTCGTCCCGCGCGGTGTACGCGCGCAGCGAGTGCACGCCGCGCCACCCCACCAGTGTCAGGCACAGGTTCGAATCCGGATCCTTGTACTGTAACACGCAGCTGCCCACTTCTGAAATCACCATCGAGCCGATGCTCCCTTATTGACACAGTTTCACTCGACGCACCTTCCGCGTCCGCGGCGTCCGGGTCGAGATGAGACAAGTACGAACACGAGGAGTTCCACCTTCAGGATCGAGCCAGTCGAGACGCACACCGCGGCCGTCTCGGCGGGGAGCGGCGCGATCTCACAAATGGGCTAACGTGATTTTTTGAGAAGACGATGTGACTCACCGAGGTCGCGCACCTGGTCCTGGACGTGCTGGCTGAAGCTGTCGATGGGGGGCGGCGTGCTGGGCGAGTCCGCCTGCAGCACCGTCACCAAGTCCTGCCGCAGCACCGACACTCGCCGCGCCGCGCCCACGTACGGCACCACGCTCGGCAGGCCCTCCTGCGACAACCTGCGACCGACCGACTCGTCAGCGGGGCCGAGTGCGCCCGAGTGGAGCCGAATGTGATCGTGTGACCGACGCCCTTACCGGAACGCGCAGAACATTTTCCTGTTGTCGCAGCGGACGAACGTCTTGACGCCGGTGTTGATGATCTTGATGGCGGCCTCGTTGCGGCGCACCACGTCCCGCACGGCGGGCGACACCAGGTATATGTTCTTCTTCTTGCCGACGTGGCAGCGCGTCAGCAGACACCTCGCGTCGAACTCGTCGCTCAGCTCGTAGAACGCCTTAATGGGCGCGAACACGTCTTCCTCGTCGCCCGAGAAGAACACGAACGGATCCTCGGTGTAGCCGCCCATTCTTCGTCTCTTCTTGGGCGGCTCCTTCTTTTCCGCCTTGGTCTCCTCGGTGCCGTTCTGCGGCTGGGAGTCGCCGTTCTTCTTCTCCCACGGCATGAGATCGATCTTCTCGAAGACAGCCACAAAAAATCCGCCCGTGTCCTGGTGGTGCGGCAGGATTCGGATGCTGAGGACGTTACGAGTTAAGTGAACTTCTAAACTCGAGGCAACGAGATCGTTCCCGGCGCGGACTAGCTCTCGATGGGGGGCGTCCGACCGAGAATGATCTGCTGAAGTTTGTGCATCATATAAAGTTTCTAAGACCGAACAAAATATTTTAATAGCAGACGTGATCAAATACATTTATAATTACTCATTTTTAATATAATGACTCAAAAAAACTAAATGTTGGCTAGAATTGGTACTGGCAAATAGAAAATTTGTTAGCAAAATGTAGGATCGTCTACGATGTCCCTGTACGTTATCCGTATATGACATTACACACAAATAACTCGATGTAACGATGGGTATCCTCACCACTTGTCGAGCGGGTAGAGCGGCAGCTCGTCGGGGGCGGGCGGGAACATCTGCGGGCGCACCACCGTGTGCCACTTTTCGGGAACATCCTCGAACTTGTCGTAGAACACCATGTCCTTGGAGGCGGGCCGCCAGTGCGTCAGCCCTGCGACACGAAACCGCACCGTACACGCGACATATCGACGATGAAATCATTAAGACGACAGTGACGCCGCCGACGTACCCTTGCGGTAGTTGAGTCCGGGCAGCAGGTGAGCGGCGTCCACGAGCCGCACGGCGCCGCCCGCCTCCCGCAGCACCCGGTGCACAACGGCCTCGTTCTCCACGGGGTTCAGCGAGCACGTGGAGTACACCAGCCGCCCGCCCACCGCCAGCACCTCGCAGCCGCGCCGCACCACGCGAAACTGGACCCTGCCGCACACCGGCGACACGCCCGTTATACACACGTATACTGCAGGTACCGCCGCCGTCCGCCGCTACTCACCCGTGCAGGTTGTTCCCGTTGTTGACGGTCCACTTGGGCCAGATGTCGGGGTTCTTGCGCAGCGTGCCGTCCCCGGAGCACGGCACGTCGCACAGCACGCGGTCGAACTTCAGCGGGAGGGTGTCGTCGGGCCCGCCCTTCTGGAACCGAACGCACTTCGACCTTACACTCGACGTCGTTCGGAGTAGTCCGGACCGTGGATCGTGACGAGGCAGATCCGTATATTCACCTGCGGGTCGCCGATCACCATGGCGGGCAGCAGCGCCGCGTCGTGGTTGCAGATGAGCACGCACGGCGAGTTGAGCCGCTTGGCCTGGTGCACCAGCATGTAGCAGCGGCTGTTGTCCACGTCGTTGGCCACCACCAGACCTGACCACCAGATACCAGACACCGCGCAACTTGATAACGTCCATATGTTAATTAATAAAATTAGAGTGTTTGTAATATTTAATTAACTGGTTTTTACTTCATGCATAAAATATCTATATATACACGGTACATATGTGTATGGTATGCCAAAATATTTTTTTTTATAATTTTAGTCTGTTTCTCTAGTTGTTCCGGCAAATCTTTGGAGCGGCTGGACCGATTTTGACCGGGACTTTCACTGAGAGATAAGATAATGTTGTGGTGTAAAATAGGGTATATTTTATCTTAGATTTCGCGCGGGTTTGGGATTTACGCGGGAAAATATTGTGCCACCGATTTCCATGCGGGCAAGGCCGCGGGCGCAGCCAGTAAATAATACATTTAAAACTTGACACTAATTCATTACAGAGAGAGTACAACATCTGGTTCACTCGCCGGAACAACCGCTACTTCTTCTCTACTGTCACATGTTCATGTTCACCCAGTGACAAGTGTTGTGAACATGAACACAGAGTGTACTCTATTTCACCTGTTGGCATTTTATCCTCGTCGGCGTGCAAGAACTCGATGAGCTGAGCTGTTTTGGACCCGGGGGCAGCACACATGTCCAAAACCTAGAAATAAAGGTCAACTGTACTGACACTACGACTCACATCCCAAAAGTGCTGCCAACCAAACTGATTAATGGATCAAGTAGCACAACCGATGTACTGCCGCTAGCCGCACCACTTTGGGTGGATTGACCTTTGTGCTACGGTTGAACAGGAACTATACTGTGTGAGTGAATGTTACGTTGCAAAGTGTTCCATTGTACACAATACCTTATGATGTGGTTCAACTTGCAGCACCACGGGGGGGATCATGGACACGGCCTCCTGCCGCGAGACGCCACCGGCCGCGGTCTCCGCCATCAAAAAGTTGTGGAGCTTGTACAGAGTTTCGTTGCGGCGGATGTCCGTGCGAGATAGACGCAGTTGCCACGCTAATCCCCCGGGGTACCTGATAACATGCTTACGTTCTACACTATTGAAGCTGCAAATACATATTTACAGGTCTGATGGCATCGGTCGCTCCACCTGCTACGTACTAGTGACAACACCAGACAGTGTTATCGGTCAGTATAATCTATACTAATATATAAAGCTGAAGAGTTTGTTTGTTTGTTTGAACGCGCTAATCTCAGGAACTACTGGACC
>DWPQ01002089.1:0-11122 GCA_018251795.1 Perichares adela | reverse complement strand
CTAAATATGGATTTCTAGACAACCTTTGGGAAGAGAACTTTTTCGAAATCATAGAAGCAGCTAAATATGACACGCGTAAGTATATTGAGAAAATCGGAAATCCTTAAATTTATTTTAAGTGTCAATGAAAGGAAGTAAACAAAAATGCTTAAATTATATGATTATATATATATATCAATAATGTTCCTTGATACTTCCTCATAAATCTTCTTATAAGAAGTAAAATAAGAGTATATTTTTGTCAATTTTTAAAATTTCTTCAATAAAATTTTTTCAAGTTTCCGTTCTTACGTTATTTACGCTACTGAACTCTAAGTTACATCTAAGTCGAATCCAGATAAATCACAATAGTGTAAAATTATTTGTTTAGTAAACAATGATAAAGGCTGTGTATGTCGATCGGTGTGCGTACTTTGACTGAGTTAGTTATATAAACGCCATTGATCATGGGCACGACAAATCGCACGGTTATTAATTTTCAAAGTGTTGAAGCGCAGATCACGCTGACATGAGTCACGTTTGATATTCTTATCGGGATATTTTACTTTTTTTTTCTATATATTCTAGTTGTTTGTTCATAGTGTTTTTATTTTTATTTTATATTTTATTATACACAAATTATTGGAGCCGTGGGTGATTGTCCAAAAAACAAAAAAGAGCGGAAGATGAGAAACCCGTACTTGTCTATGGGTAATACGGGCAAATAAAGAGACAGGTGTAGCGCCTTATTTGCTATCTCTATTTTTATGATGGACACATTTTAGGCAGGTTCCCCTAATCTAGTATAAACTCTATGGGTTCTTTACCTGTCTGACTTCCATTTTTGGTCTCCCATGTTAGAGGCCACCGTGAAATGTTTTTCCGTGTTGGTTGCAGTGTAGCGGAGACAGTAGTATGCGGATCTTTTGCTTCCTTACTAGCCGACGTGTCGGTGATATCCTTTTTGTTGTGTTCGTCTATGGGTTCTGGTGTCCAGTTACCATCAGGTAGCCCATCTGCTTCTAAATCAGCCGTTGACAAAAAAATAAGTAATTTATAATCCACGTGATAAAAATAAAAGGAGACAGATTTTTTTTAGATTACGACAATTTAACGCAATTTGTAAATGTAAAAATTGATTCTCGAACCGAAGTGAGGGAGGGAAACTAGGCAGTTATAAACGTCTTTTTTTAAATACAGGAAGCAATCATTGTTGTTCAGTAAATTGCAGCTGTTTAAAAACTGTGTGTTTACTCCATTTCATCGTATATTGGTTCTTATTTCAAATAATTTGAATAATATATCTTTTGCCACGGACATATTAGCTTGACTTGTATGTATGTAATCACTACGTAATGTTTTCCTTCACCAAAGCAAGTGATAATTAGCAATACGCATCTAACCCTTCGATGCTTGAATTAATAACAGTATTCGTCCCAGACAAGGACATCAGGTCTTGTCGTAGGAAATTGTTCGCAGTACCCGGCTGCAGATTAGTATTGACTAGGGAATCGCCTCTGATACAAGCGTTGACCCTGCTTAATGGCGTACTGGTCTGGGATTCTTCTCTAGACATATTTTTCTCCAAGCTTGCTGTATTCTGCACAGCAGCCAGGAGATATGTTGAATGTAATGAGTGAGTAGACTAAGTAAACGAATTGGAATTGTATCCGTAATGTTTATTTTATAGTGTATGTAATAAATAAATAAATAAGTCGAAAATTTACTGAAGTCGTAAATATCGTCAGGAAATTTAATGAGTTAATTATTTCAATAGATGCAATTTAATTAAAATTTAATTGATATACAGGCCTGTTGCCTTTTATGTTATAAACCTTCGAACTTTGCTATGACAATAGCTCCCTGTCATTATAAACATTAATTAATATTGATGGACTAATTAATGATAATGGATGTTAATACTTTCCATTGTAGCCCACATGTTATTGATGTCTAAGGAGTTGCTAATGCTGTTGGGCGGTGATAATCTATCATTAGGTGGACTGTTGGCTTGTATTAAAAAAAAACTAATTTTCGTGATCTTATTGTTATAGTGAAGTAACAAAGCTAATGTCGTAATCTTCGTTACTACAACATATATGTTGAGTATCATTAAAGATAACGTTGGTACTCAAGGAAAACTACCAATATAAATATTCTGAAGAGACCTACAAGTCTAGCTAATAATCAGGAAGCTAGGAATTTCTAACATGCTTTAGTGAGACTTGGTAAACATTCGTTTGATAAAGTAGATGTTACGTTACCACCTCGTAACAACAGCATTGTCTAATGCTTAGATTCTATGAGATGATGAACAAAAGCCTTCTACTTAAAATTTTTGTTTGTACGTATAAACGATGTTGACTCCAGCCAATCTTGGTTGACGAAACTCTATAATTACCGATTTCGAATTGCTCGCAAGATCATACGTAACGCACCCTTAGCAGAACCAGACTGTGAGTAAATTCTGTTCAGCCATTTACACAAGCAAGTGGAGATACACGCGAAACCAGTTCCGCTGTCGTCAAATTAAATCAGTTGCAATGTACCGTATAAATTTTATTATGCAACTGACCGGTGCATGTGCAGCGTTCATTTTGGAGAAATTGCTGAATTACGTGTTGCTCTTTAAGAAATATGGTGTAAACACAACACGATAATATATTCCAACCCGAATAGTACTTAATCGAAATCACGAGAACCACTTAAGTGGTTCTGGATGTGTTAGCAATAAATGGCTAATTTAGCCAAATAGCTATTCGGATCGTATCTTTCTATCTTCAGTCAGATCTGACTGTATAATGTAGACTTTTCCAAGATACGCAGTAACACAGCGTCCCACGCTACACCAAAAAAAACCCCAAAGATGTCTTCAGTTGACTTTTCGGCAGATGTAATGTTGGGCTGTAAAAACTCTATATTTCAGTCTAACCTGCACGTGGTGCATCCTATCGAATAGCAGACGAGGTTAAATCGCTAGATCTATCCTTTAATACCTAGTGTAATCTCAAAGATACTCATTCATGGTGATTGGCATTTTCACCTGCCTGTGTGCTTTACTTCATTCTACAACCAACCGTGTTATTTTTCGATGCTTATTCGCTTCTAATAGTCAACTATTGTTATTTCTAGGTGGAGTTTTCTAATAGCGCTGATGTTGGTGGGCGCGGCGTGTGCTGAAGAAGAAGACGATGTGCCTGACGCAGGAGTTGACGGAGAGGAGGAGGATGAAGTAGCTCTCGACCTTGAGGTAACTTTGACACTAGGATAGCTACTTATTAAATATAGGATACACTGCATATACTAAACTCTGTTTCTTATGGTGTTACGATGTTACCATCGATTATCATAAGTAATTACGGACAGTTTTGTTTCGTATCTTCAACTCCAAATATATAAATGAACTTAATCCTCTCAGTATCTATCTATCTATCCTTCTAAATTGACTATTAGTCAAGTATCGGTTAAAATTTAGATGCATTTTTGTCACTTTATAGGTCTTTCTAACTTCACAATACAATTTTCATTTAGTTACCAACATATTTTATTTGTTGTATGCCAACAAGTCCATCATAAGAACTGATCGTGGTACAAGTTAAGCAAATGTATACACAGATAAACGTAACAATATACACGTTTGAGTGTATTGATCGTGAGATTCGTTCGATAATACTTCATATTATTATGTGCAGTGCAGCTTTCAGATGATCACACCGATACAACGTTTACTTTCCAACTTGTGTTCTCACTTGCACTGCAATCTGTAGTCACTTTATGTAAGATCTCAACGCTCTAGAGCAAAACAGTGAGAATTTTACGACAAATACCATCAATAATTATCCATGATTTATAGCATTTACCATTCGTTTCATTTTACGGGAGGCAGAGTAAGTGGAAATTAGATTATTTAGAAATATGAACTTTGAGACTCGAAAATATATTGAAATTGTATCGACACTAGCACATCAGACTACTAAATGATAGACCCAATACATAACCAAGACAGTTAGCCATTAACAAAATATTTAAATTATACCAATAAACGCGTTCCCGGTAAAAAGGAAATAGTAGACTGCTACTAGCTACTACACTGTATAATATACTTAGCTAATAAAAGCATAAAACTGAAACACTTCTAAAATGGATCAACAAAACAGATGTCATGTACTTTGTTAGATAAAGAGACATCACATGTGCTCACGTATGTTAAGAACCAACACCTTGACGTGTTTCTTTATACAGTGGAATTTAGAATTACGTTCCAATATTGGTCTCTTGACGCGTGGAAATTTAACGTTAAATATGATATTTTCAAGTTAACTATAACGAACTTGAGATTCAGGATTCCTTGTAAATAAACGGTTATTGGCGCGATAATCCCCGCCACACTCGTTTAAACACACCTACATAAAAGTCTTGTCTGCTGTAATCTCCAAATCAATGAATAACACCATATGCTTTGACTTTCTAATTAGTAATTGGGTAGTCAAACGGTGTTTAGCCTCGCTGTTGTATTGTACACTTGTTAGGTAATAAGTTAAGGGTCTTCTTTGAAAAAGTTTTAAACGAAGACGTCTAATACGTCGTGTCTCATTCAACGATTAATGAGTTTTTTAAATGTCTATATTGATTAGCTGGTAGAGAATGCCTATAGCAATAAGCTCGCCATTTGTACCGTAATATTTTATTGTGGTCAATAAAGTTTAAATAAATAAAATTATGTTTTTCATATTACATAGTTTTAGATTAAACACACGTACTCACCCCAATACTTATATTCATGTAGACTTTGTCGTACTAGAGATTTGATAACTAGCCATTATTATCGCTGTTGTTGTTAAAGGGGTTTGAATATAGGTACATAACATTTGCTGAAGAGCTGCAGTGCCCAATAAAGTTAGAACTTTTATATTTGAATAGAATATTTGGCAATTTTCTTGTATACCAGCTAAGCTTTAAGCTTTGAAAATTTGAGAACAGCATCAAAATCAACGCAACAATGTTTGCGTCGGATAGACGATTATGAGAAAGTAATTTAACCGAAACCGAGCTTTTCAACAGTGTTTATAACAAGCGCTTTTGGTATTTTACCTTATTGTAACGAATAGGTTTTAACAAAGGTCATTTTTTTATCTCTTTCATTAATGTTTAATGTAGCGCCTTAACATTCAAGCCGCAGGCTTCGTGTGTAGGTAGAACATAGATACCTTACATGATTGTTTAATCTTTAAAATTTGGTTGAATACAAACCTAGTTAATCTCAGTTGTTTCAAAACATTTGAACACCACACGGGTTACAAGACCTAGTAAAGCAACATAGTTCGCTGTTTACTTGTGCTCCCGTCATTTGTAATGGGTGCACAAAGAAAAATTGCATAATAGCTATGAAATACCGGTACTTATATTTCCCAAAACAATCTGTTATGTCCAAAGTCATTGTCCAATTTCATCAGCCCATATTAGTTCTGCTCTATTGGCGTCAATGTCCGCAGGAAGGCCGCCGACAGTGAAAGTCGAAAGCAAACCATTCATTACTTTTTAATCATCCTTTTTAGTCTATTTGCAAACGATATCATGAAAGTTACATTCATTCGTCGAGTGAACAATTTCGAGGCAGGAATGTATAAATAATAAAGAAATGCAGAACGATTGAAAAAATTGGTAGGCCAATTTCAACGTTATTACGTTTCCCTATATATTTTATTTGTTTCCTCTATATATTTATTGTCTCGCGTTTACTCTATGAATCGTTTTCTACTTGCCAACGTGTCACTACCATGACACTTGACAGACGTGACAACTTTGAAGGTATTTTACACTTGGTTAACTTTTTTGGGAGGTAGATATATATTTTTAATGCCAATAGCCAGTAAACGAGGAAACGGTTCAGCTGATGGTAAGTAGTCACCGCTCATAGACGTCCATGACACTTAAGGCATCACTCACGCGTTGCCAGCCAAAATATATTGTCATTCATTTTAAATAAACCGCTAATGACCATTCTAAAAATACACTTCTGTCATTCGTGAACAAAAAACTGTCTGAACATGTAGCATATGTTTTAAGTCGAATTATAGAAACAACAATACCGAAAATACTATAGTAATATCCTGTTTAATTATTTATTTCCGCTAACCAGCCGAGACGCACGACCGCGCATATCAGTGCAAGTGGCAAAAATATCAATAAAAACGAACTAACAGCGATAAAAACGCAGACAATACAGATTGTATTTACCGATCTAACTTTGGAGCTATGTTGCTAAGCTTCAAGTTAATATTAGTTTCAGATAAAATTTAACACAATTTAAACTAACCGGTAATTTAAGTATACGTAACTCTTTTAGACAAAGAGATAAATTATACGTAATTGCATTTGTATAAACTTAGTACTACCTAATTTAATTTAAAAATGTACACGTGTAATCTCAAAATAACGCAGCTCTTCACATATCGATTACAAGTGGAGATAAATTTATTAATTTAATTATTAAGTATACAGAAAGTTTGTCATTCGTATTAAGATTTTATTAACTCGAACTTCAGGAATATTAGGATGTTATGTCATTGTCAATATGATTACTTAAATATAAGCTATTGCGTTATACCTATATGTTCCTATCTTCTGTTCAGGAATCGCGTAATCTCAGGCCACGAGCGTACACACCAGCTGCCTACTCCAACACGTTGCCCAGTGGGTTCCGTCCCACGCCGTCCTTAGCCGAGCTGGCTGGCTACCAACAGAGACCTCAGCCTCAACAGGAACAGCAACAGGAGTTCCTTGTACCCACTAGACAGGTGTACCTCGAGGAACAACGACAGCCCGCAAGAGCCCCACATAGGAAGGTAATGTTTCTTCGTTTCTAGTGAACTGTTTTGTTTGTATCAGACGGCCATTATGCTCGTTTCGATATTTAAGGTATCTGGCTTTGAAATATCGAGGGTATTAAAACTATTGCTTTAGTGGAAATTTTAATAAAAGAAACAAACAGCAACGTTTATTAATATCTTCCATAAGCTCAACACTCAGTCTCCGCCAATTGCAGCAAAAAACAACAATAACAAAATCAGTTTTTGCAGCAGACTACTGTCAGATTGTCAAGGTGAAAATATTTGTAGTTTGTGAAGAGCGTACAGCGTTACTAAACATATGGTAATAGATAATTAATATTAGTTTGATGTCATGTCACAAAACCCACACAGCCATGGCATAAAGAAGCTCCCTATACCCCCATTCTCTACATAGACTTTCTATTGCTACCTACCAAAGAAAATATCATGTTAGGATGAGATTAATATTATGATGAGTCAAACAATATGATTTTATTATAATATTTGAGTGGAGTTGTACTCAGAGAAAACAATATGTATTACACTTAACATAATTCATACTAACACAATGAATGTGCTTATATAGCAAATTAAACGCTATATGTATGGGCTAGGTGACTTTTACGGGTTTTGACCAGACTCAAATGATAATAAGTAAACAAAATAATATTCCAGCAAGAACAGAGACCAGCGAAACTACAACAACAGCAGCTTCAGGAGCAGCTGGAAGAGGAGGAGGAAGAGAAGGAGGAGCCCGACCGCCTCGCGCAGCTGCTGCAGCAGTCCAAGTTCAACTGCGTGAGCAAGCAGACGGGATACTACGCCGACCAGGAACTCAACTGCGAGGTCTTCCATTACTGCCAGGACAACGTGAAACATTCTTGGATTTGTCCAGATGGATTTACGTTCCATCAGGTGATCATTTTACTACAAAACCCTAGTAATTAAACACTACTATTAATCAAGACTAAGTCACTTCTACTTTAGAATCTGACTTCGTAGCATAATTATTTTTAGTAACTGAAAAGAATGGAATTTACTTTATTCGGCCATTCTAGCGTAATGGTCACTGTTAATCCAAAATAGACTACTAAAACACTTGACTTTTTTATATCAATAGCCGAAAAACGAAGGGATGAAAATAATAAATTATGTTTTGATGAGAAAACAAAATTTAATGGAGATTTTATTTTTTCTTTCATTACAGGTGCACCTTATTTGCATGCCGCCCACCCATGATAACATCTGTCAGAAGTCAGCCAAGTACCACTTCGTGAACGATTACCTGTACAGACCTATCAACGAGGAAGAAGTGCAAAGGAAGCCCAACGTGTCCCTCAAATACTCCGACAGATACTATCCCGCTGAGGTCTACAGGGACGACAGATTCGAGCAGGAGGAAGAAGAAGAAGTAAGCATTTCCTAAACAGATAAGATCATAACACTACGTAATACATTTTAAAAGACTCTGACTTAAAATCATCGGTATACAGAGGCAGAGTTGCGCCGGTTAATTTAAAAGCAGCAAAAACTATCTCATGCTATTTTTATCTCAATGTAATCGAGTTCTAATTTCATCAAAATTTTTCTTATACTATTGTCAAGCTTAAATATTTCAATTTGTTTGCAGGAGGCCCCCCGCGCCCAGCCCGCTAAGATTCAACAAGCCCCTTCTCGGCCCCAAGTCTTCCGAACCGCAGAAGAGGTTAATATACCCCTAGTGCAGAGACGCCCCCAGCGCCCTTTTGAGGGATATGATTTCTAATTTGCTTTAAACAAATATATATACGTCTTTAACTTAATCCGGGATCACGATTATATTTTCAATTGGATCTTAATAGTTCTCTTTCCCAAAGGTGCTAAATGTAAATCGTAATCTAGCATCCAATTGAAGAATCATTTGAATCAGACCGAACTTAGTTTAAGTTTAATTAAACTTATTTATATACTTTATAGTATTTGTTTAAGTTACAAATTAGTTGTAAGCTAGTCTTTGTGGTTAAATAGTTAAGAAAATAAATATGTAAAAAAATTGGCGAGTGTTTTATTCACAAAAATTTAAATAAAAATCTTATTCGATCTTTGGTAATTTAATAGACCTATTTAAAATTATACTTCTTCTCAAACACAATACATTTGAGTATTCAAATTTTACAACATTATTAATTTCAACTATTAGCTCTCACTTTATAGACAGATTGTTTGTGTTTAATTGGGAGACGTAGTGTATTGAATTGAAAATACTTCCTTTTCGCTAGATTTTGGGTCTTCATTACTTTCTTTATCATCGCGTGTAATATAGTGTATATTAACGATTTCACTCATATTTTTCTGGGTATTATTTGAATTACGAACGTATTTAGATACAGTTCGCTCTGGTAAAGATTTAACTGATTGGTTTAGTTTCTTCCATAATAGTTTCTTCAACTTTATGGACAAATTAGACGCTTTTTTTGTTACGGAAGTCTCTTTCTTCGAAGTTTCTTTACTAGCTTCATTTTTCGTTCCCAATGATACTTCTGGTACGTTTTTATTACTATCATTATCAAATGAAAGTAGTGGAATTAGTTCACTTTTTGTTTCATTTCCCACTTCATTCATTTTGCGTTCAGGAATAAAATTATTTTTAATTTCCAATTGAGCTAATGTAGATTCTTCATTATAAGATTGTTTATCTCTTTCAGTATTCATTATATCTATCGATTTTGCATGAATTTCGTCGCGAGAAGTTGTTACAATCTTATAAATGTTGTTGTTTGAAGCTGCTGCCTTTCCTTGTAACTCACATTTATCTTTTTCCGAATTAGATATAGAATCATCTGGTTGTGTTAAACAGTTAACTTTGTTTTCAGTGATGGCCGTTGGATCATAACTTTGAGGTTTGGGCTCTGCGAGTGTAAGAGGAGCCCTAGAATTATTTAGCGGTAATGAGGACTCCTGATCAGGCCTTGATTTACTTTCTTTCAGAGATAAACGTTCAATCTGAGATTGTGTTACAGTGGCTTTTAAATTGCACGACACATCACCAGGCTTAGATTCATGCGTAATAAAGTTACTTTTGGATATATTATTGCACTGAAAATTAGACTTGTTCTGATTTATGTCGAGTTTCAACATCTTATTCAAATCCGTTTTACTGCAATTTGTCAATTTATCACTATCATAAGTATAACTAAACGATTTAGCAAATTTTATTTTGATTTTTTGCAACTGTTCTAAAGATAACCTATATAATCTTTTCTTAAAAAAGTTACCGATGTCACAATTAGTTATTTCGTATCCAGAGTTTTTATAATCGTTGAACAAATTATTTTTTGATTCTTGTTTCGCATCGTCTGCATTTTTTATATTTGCAGCTACGTGTTGAGATGTATCTACAATCTTTTGAGAAATCGTTGATACCATTGTTTCATCTAATATGTCTTTTGAGTCTTTTTGATTATCCTTAATATTTAAATTCATCATTTCGTTATTTTTTAACATAACTGGTGTTTGGCCTGGACCTTCATCTTCTTTCATGTTTTGGACTTTTAAGTCTATAATCAATTTATCACTTGTCTTAGCACTTTGTATCAGCGATTGTTTTTGTTGTGGATTTGTGAATGACGACTCATGTTGACTTCGTTTCTGGATTATTTTTTTATGTAAAGATATACTTTCAGTTGGAATTGATGATTTTCCTACTAAACATGTATCAAGGCCTTGACTCTTTTCAATGATAATATTAGATTTACTCGAGTTTTTATCCTGCAGTTGAGGAAGGTCTTGTTCGATCTGTATATTCGGATCCTCTTGTAGCTCCTTCTTTACTTTTATTACAACTCCTTTGTAAGGAGTAGCTATCGCGATTTTTTCAGAAGATTTCTTACTAACATGCTCTTCTTCATATTGTGTTGTGCTGAATGAAAAAGATTATTATGAGTTGCATTACAAGAATGAAGGTACCATAGAATATAAGGATATATTCCAGTTAAAAACAAAATGAGTACTTACAGATTCCTATCAGGTGTACTTGTCTCTGTAGAAAAAAGTAAAGAAGTTAGATAAAACTTGAAACAATTTTATACATTTTGTTTATATGCTTTAGCCTTATATCTAAAAATTGGTTTTCTGCACAGAAAATTCGAGGTCAGAGCTGGCACCCAACATTTAAAAAATAAACACGATGTTACGAATTAAGGATCAATAGTTTCAGTGAACGAAAGGACGGAGTACGTGACATTTCTCCATCAAGTTATTAAAGGTTCATGCAATTTGCTAAACCCAACTTACCAATTCTTATAGACCTCACCCTTCTTATGGTGAGAGGAAAC
>DWPQ01002088.1:0-11123 GCA_018251795.1 Perichares adela | reverse complement strand
ATTGAATAGGCTCTGATACTACTGGACCGATTTGAAAAATTATTTTTGAACCTGACATTATCCGTGATGAACATAGGTTACTATTTTTCAGTTAGGGAATCAACTAGATAATTTAAGTATAATATGTATGTATTTCAATAACTTGCCCTAATCATTCGGTATGCAGGATTATGTGCCAAATAAAATAAGCATAGATAGATCATGTATTGTGTTCCTCGTAAACAAGAATTTTAATTCTTACTAATTTTCGTTCATTCGTCTTTAAATACGAAACCATCTCCCATAGTACATTGGTAACAATGGACGTCACATCTTGTAGTCTTAAAACAAAAAGGTTTTTTGGGATAGTTATTTATCTTCATAAACCTACACGTGCTTATATTATCTATAATATAAAAATAAGTCGGGTTTTCCTACCTGACGCTATAACTCCAGAACCGATTTCCACGGTTTTGCATTCGTTGAAAAGGTCTCGGGCTCCGTGAGGTCTAGCAAGGAAAATTCAGGAAAAAATAAAATTTTCCTTCTCAAATATTAAAAAAAAATCATCTTTTAATCCCGAAACGAAATGTTACAAAAAACGAAGCCATCTATCTGGTGGCGAAACGGAGTTCGCCGAGTTTGCTAGTGCAGTATAAATCAAGAACAGTGCTATTGCACACACATGTACAGGGCTACAGCTACAACTCCATATTTTAAAAAAATACTTGTAAATATATTTATAAATTGTATGTATTCACTGTTATTTAAGTCTTAATTACATTACTATTTTTTGTTATTAATTCGTCTGTTACAAATTCAGATATATCTATTTCGCTGTCATCTTTTTCTATAAAAGTTCTTGGTTTTACGAAAGCAACTTGATTTTGTGCTGGGGTACTGTCGGTGTCGTCAAGGATTGAGCTTCCTAGGCTTGTGTTGCTGCCACCTTTGCTACCCACTGCTGCTTTGTTTAATAAAGGCCCCGACATTAAATCTACACCACCCACTAAAGCAGTAGATGGTGCGTTATTACGTCGTGAAAGTTGTGATTCAATAGTTTCCCTTAGTTCTGCAATCTTTGAGCTCGTTCGGGATAAAACAGGATTCTTTTGGACTGGTTCGTTTTCTATGCTGTAAGTAATAAATAACAAAATAAAACTGAATTTCACTGAAGTTTCACATTGCATTGAACAATTATTTATTGAGCTCCAATCGAACGTGGATCCCCGCCCGTGCAAAAGACCATCGTTCAAACTTTTAGAGTCTAAACATCGAATATTCACCGCGCAATCGGGCGTTGCTGACGAATCAGCAATTTCATTTTTATTTTATAAACATTTCAATAAAAAGCTTGGTTTTATACAAATATTTTTTGTCGCATGTTGTATTTAATAATTTAACTTTTAATTTAATCATTTGACGACCTGGCAACCCTAGGCATAAAATATTTGTGGGTAACACATGAGATTGCGTAGTATTATGAACGTTGGATGTCCTGAATGGGGTTCACACTTCACACTTAGCTTATTATGCGTTGTTCTCGAATGTGTCTGAAGTCTGCCAACCCGCAATGGTAAACTAGGGCCTTAAAACCCTGTCAGTATGAGAGGAGACCCGAGCCCTGCAGTGCAGTGGGACAATGTGTTGTAATGATAAATAAGCCCTCTATACGAATTGTTGACGTCATGTCACATACAAGAAAAACAATAGTCGTTTAAGTTAATATCATCACAAGGTAAGTAAATAGGTAAAAGAAATAGTTTGATACTCATAGTTACCTCGAAATATCCCATTCATCGTTATCAAGATTTACCAAAGCCAATCCATATTTTTCCATATTATTACTTTTTTCCGTTACACTCTGTGATGGAGAAGATGCACTCACAGATTTCATTTGAATAGCATCCATATCAAATATTACTTTTTTCTTATTTAATGAAGATGTAGAAGATGCATTTTTCAGAACCCCTTTTGTTAATTTTGTGATATTCTCTACTGAATAAGCTCTTCGTGGCGCTTGCTCTACTAGTGAATCAACGTCATCACTACTATTTTCATTATTCTCCGTTGGTATTAAATTGCCGTTACTTTTGACTCCTACAACTGTTTTAGATGTAGTAGGCATGATGCCGTTCTTGACTTCTGTAGTTGTAGCCAAATTTGCATTTTTTTTGTCTACAGGACGCCGTGCCGGAGATTTCACTAGATTTTCGATGGTAGCTGACGCCCGATTATGTTTTACATACTGTTCTTTTTCAATACTTTCGCTTACAGTAGAGTCTGTATCACTTTCATAGCTTTTTACATCATCTTGATCAGATATAGCTCGAGGCTTAGTTTTTACATGATTTCCTTTTTTTTCCTTTGAGTTTTGTAGTTCTACCGCTTTTACTGGTGATTTATCTTGGGCTTGCACTTTTGGGCTAGAATTTGTGGAGCTCGATGGAGTTCGTAGTAGCATCATAGCTTTCTTGGCTACGCTGTCATATGATTTGTATTCACTTTTGTTGTGATCATTCGATTTAACTAGAGATAACGCCTTCGTTTTAACATTCGATATTACTGATGATAAACTAAAAGGCTTAGTATTTTTTATCGGCGAATTATGATATTCAGATGAATTTGTAGTTTTTATTGTTGTTGCATTAGAATCTAGACGTGTAAGTAGAGTGTGTAATACCTGTTCACTTCTTGGATATTTCTGAAATATAGGAATACACTTATTTATCCAATTATAACAATCATATACAACCAGTAGGATAGTATATCTGGAATATAAAGCTAGTAAGATCCATTAGTATTTACATCTCACCTTAAATTTTATCTGTTGCTGTTCCTGTAATTGCAATTTCTGTTTACTAAATACGTTCTCAGGAAGTCTTGTTTTCAAAGGGTCCACACCCAGCGCGACAAGACGGTTGTTGACTTCTTCAGTAATTTTCGCCCTTACTATTTTAATTGGACTGAAAATTTAAACAATTAAATTCGATTCGCGGTTATTTATTATTTAAAAAAATGGTTCATATATTACCTTCCAGGTAGTAGTACTGTGCCGTTTTCCTTCTTTGAATGTAAGGTTTCCTTTAAACGAACTTTACTTTTATCTTTTACTAACGTGCCAATCTTGTGATCTGGAGTTTCTGTCGTACGCAAACAAGTTTTCGTTTTTCGTTTATTGTGATTTTCTTGTGTTATCGGACTAAATTTACGGTTAGCGTCATATTTTTTTCCGTCTTTCACAGTTTTATCCTTTTTTGGTTTGCTTTTTTGATTTGCTACTTTTTCGTCAGTCGAGGCTGAATCAGATGTAGTAGTGCTTTCTATATCCAAAAGTTCCTGTGCTTTTTGTTGGAGTTTTTCGATGCTTATTCTATTTCGTATTAAATTTGTCTTAGGTTTAGTTTTCACCTCCGCAGGGTTTATCGTAATAACGTCTCTAGACGGTTCTACCTACAACATAAATAGTATAAGTACCTTGTTATTATCTTGATAACTATACTAATATTATAAAGAGGAAACATTGCACTGTTTGTTTGTTTATTTGTACCGAATAGGCTTCGAAACTACTGGACTGATTTTAATTTAATTTGACATAAAGATGGTATAGAGCCTGGGAAAGAACATAGGCTATTTTATATGGCTAAAACTACGTTTGCGGGATCAGCTAGTACATACATAATTATGTCTGTTCCCTTCAAATGACAGTTTGAAGCAACAGACGAGCAAGCAAAGCCTTGGTGGTCAATAACTTGACTTTAGTAAGATGGTTTTTTTAATGAAGTCTAGTAAAAAAGTCACGCAGGTAATAAAAGGTTACCACTACGAAAGAATACCGGAATAAGCTGAATCCGTTCAGTAGGGTACAACAAGACCAGGGGTTGGCAGCGACCGAAAAATAAATTGCCGTTACACACCAAAGGCAGTAAAGAATGTAACAGTTATTTTAGTGTAATACTTTCATTATGATTGTAGCTCTCGTAAAATTTTTAGCACGCTTTGAATTTATCCTTAGACGCGCTAAAAGTATCTATCATTTACTATTGCGACGATTACGATAATCAGGGCGTATTAAAAATTTGACGACAACTCTACTACAGTTTTGTAAGTCAGTTGACTTGATGTTACATGACCACTGTTCACAAGTTTAAGGACTGTTTTCCAAATATAACGTATTTAATTTTCATGATTATTATCTGGAGTCAAAATTTTAAACTGATATAACCTTGTCGGGACTGTTTTTATTATCGCTTTTAGGCAATTCATTTTTCTCTTGTAACTGGTTCTGAAGTTCCAATACACGTTTTCTCTCTGTTTCTGCAAGGGCACGTGACTTCTCAGCTTCTTTCGCAACGACATCTAACTTCTGAAGCAATAGCTTGTGTTCATTTGATTGTAATTCTGCACGTTTAACCCAATAAGACATTTGTGCTTCTATTTCTTTTCTTTGCCCGATTTCTTCACTGTTGGGGTTGGACTTCTGCAATTTTTATAAGTCATTAAGCATGATTAATATAATACTATGACATAACTCTGAGATTTTAATTATTATAAAATACTTTTCCCAACATAACATAACCATAACAAACCATAATTGTCCCACAGCTGGGCTCGAGTTTTCTCTCTTAATAAGAGGGTTTATAGGCCACCTCGCTCGCCAAGTACGGGTTGGCAGACTTCACACACCTTCGATAACATTACGGAGAACTCTGAAGTATACAGGTTTTCTCACGATGTGTTCCTACACCGTAGCTAGTGATATTTAGTTTATATATTTTTTTATTAATAATACGCACATAACTTAAAAATATATTGTTGCGTGCCGGGTTCGATCGCACACCCTCCTGTTCAGGAGCCTAACGTTTAAACCACTAGGATATCACTGCTCTGTATCTCAAAATTGTATTAAACACTGAAACGTTTTTTTAGTTTAAGTATTTGTAACAAATCTCTCATACGTCATATTTTCGCCTACTACGATTTCAAGCTCGAAAACAAATGCTTTATGATGAAGTACAAGGAATCGCCAAGAAAATACAGAGACTTGTATTATACTTAGAAATATGCTATTTAATAATACTGTTGTATTACAGAATTCATCAGCTCCTGTTTTAATGCTAATATTTCTAATCCTTGCTGTTTTATAGTCGTATTTAATTCACTCATAATATCAAAATCATGTTTAGCTGCTGTTTCCTTTTCTTTTTCCTTGAAAGAGTCTAACATGGAAATGATTTGTGTTCGTAGCAAATTAATTTCCTTATTATATTTGTCTCGTTCTTCGTTTTTCCATTCCTCAATTTTATCTAGTATGTATCCTTCACTATTTGTAGATACTTCAGCATCTTTCATTTCCTTTGAAAGAGTCTGCACATTAGGAATCTTATTATCGTTTGTCATTGTAGTTTTCAAATTAGTTACAAGTTGTTCTATATCTGTAAGTTTTGATATTCCAGTATCTTTCATTTCTTTTGAATTAGTTGGTTCATTGTTAGGAATCTTATTTTCAAGTGTCGTATTGTTCAATTTTGTAACAAGTTGTTCCATGTCTGCAAGTTTAGATCTCAACTCTGATAGTTCATTATGTAGCTTAACGTTTTCATCATGACTGCGATCAAATTGGTTATCATCTACGTCCTTGTGAGGTATCTCCGAAACATTTGGATGACGCCTCGTCATATGACTTTGTAAATAAAGTTGGTTTAGAAAAACTTTATCACAGTAAGTGCATTTATTGTGTTGCATTGTATCTGTGGAGGTCAACGTTGGAAATATGTCTCTTTTGTTATTAAGCGTCTTCAAAATCATTGTAGCTATGTTTTCATTACCATATGGAAGAGGAGTTCGAAAAGAATTTCTTGATCTTTTTCTCAGTCTTCTTATTTCCTCTTCTTTTTCTTTAACAACTCTTTTAGTGGTCTCGAGTTCCTGAAATATCATATTTATACAAAAAATGGAATTGCATAAAATCATGGTTCTAATGATTACAGACATTCATTCAGCACAAACGCTCGCTCATCTTGAATAATATATCGTTAATTTTATGATTATGATATAGCATACCAATAATATGATTAATTTAAAAGAAATAGTTGAAAGCAGACTTGACTTTAGACTTGAAAACTGTATTAGAAATTACCTAATAGGAAACATTTTTGTTAACAAATAAGGATACGTCACTCCAATATTGAATAGTAAACATGGTGTAAGGAAAACGCTCACGAAGATATAGTCAGTTGATAGTAATGATGTCATTAGACTGATGATACCTTTGATGATGAGTGCCATATATTGTGAGAGTAAAATTGATTAGTACGTGTGTGAGCCTTATGAGCAGTGATGACATATGGTGCTTCACCATTGGCCTGATACAGAAGCTCAGAGTCGCACAGTGGGCTATGGAGAGAGCTATGCTCGGTATTTCTCTACGCGACAGAGTTCGAAACGATGAAATCCGTAGACGAACAAGGGTTACCGACATAGCTCACAGGATTAGCCGGCTGAAGTGGCAGTGGGCTGGCCACATAGTTCGTAGGACCGACGGGCGTTGGGTGAGGAAGGTCCTCGAATTGCGACCACGTCTCGGCAAAAGGACGACCTGAAGAAAATAGCGGGTATTAACTGGTTTCAGAAGGCCCAGGACCTGTCGGAGTGGCGCCAGTTAAGGGAGGCCTAATGTCCAACAATGGACGTCCAAAGGCTGGTGGATGGATGGATAAATTAACTATCACTTGCGTCGGTTAAGGAAAATTCACCAGGAAAACTGCGAGTTCTACATGATGCTTCCAAAGATGTATTTTAAATCTGCCAATACGCACTTCAGTAGCATAGTAATATGGCGGTACAGCCTTGATCCCTTACATTGTGGCAGAAGATTCGAGCCCAGTATTATTGATGATGACTATGATTTAAATCTTATATATAAAAATATAACGGATCACTCACTGTATGTCCATTGCAGATATATGAAAAAAAAAATTGGGACCTTCATCAACGTAATAGAACCCAAAACAATTACTTTTAGAATTTTTGTCAGTTTGTGCTCGCTAATCTCAGAAACGGTCTATCCGATTTAGATGCTATAGATAATAGATTATGGTTTCACTTATCATTTAGTGTTTGCTTCGTGTTAATCGGTTCATTAATACAAACAATATGACGATTTAATCTTTGTATGGCAAAACAACGTTTGCGGGGTCAGCAAGTGATGAATAAAAACTAACGTTTTTAATAAACAGCAGTAAAAGGCTAAAAGTAAAACAAATGAAAATCTAATATTTAACAAAATCAAAAACATTGTTTATAAAAATATTTTGAAATCAGAATCAGAAGAAACAAGCAAAAACATGAATTAACAAAGTTATTTATGTTACCTAAAATAATATTATAACGCAACGCAATATAATTTATGTATTGATAACGATATCATTAACGTGTAGTGTTGTCTTGTACTAGTGATCTGTGTGGCAATGTCATCTAGGGCGGGGCTGGGTCACTAATGTTATTGTGCTGCCCTATTGCCATTTTGTGAGCAGAAAATTTCCATTTGACTCAGCGTTAAAAAAATGCAAGGAGGAATAACTGAACTAATCTCTTTATTTGGTACTAGCTGTGCCCGTGGCTTTGCCTGCATGGAAATCAATGTGTTGCAAAGTTAACCTGCGTAAATCTGAATTCCGCGAGATTTCTAAGATAAAAACTCGCCTAAGTTAGTCCTTATTACATCAGCTATCTTTCAGTGTAAGTTTCGTTAAAATCAATCGAGCGTTTCCAGAGATTATCAATGCGTCGCAAAGATTTTCCCGCGAAAATCAGAATCCCGCGGGTTTTCTAAGATAAATTGTAGCCAAGTTACTACTAATTACATGAGCTATCTTCCAGTGAAAGTCCCGTCAAAATCGGTTCAGCCGTTCCAGAGATTACCCGGAACAAACAAACAGACAGATAGACAAAAATTTAAAAACTGTTGTTTTAGTATATATTCCGTTTATACATACATATTATGCTCTGAGTAAAAAGCAGTTATTTTAATATTACAAACAGACACTCCGGTATAGATGATTTTAAACGAATATATTGGATATTAGGTATTTTTCCAAGGAATAATTTTTTTACAAGCTTATAAGTGTAATAGCTTGTAATTGCTTGTAATTATTTGGGTGTGTGTGTGTTGGTAAGCGTTGATCCATATCTGAGTCTAAGCAAATCATCTCTTGTAGCACTCTGTTATACTAAAAACTAGGCACTAGGTCCCTTCTATTGGAGGTCACTGCGCTCTGTAACACTCACTTTAAGGGCGCCTTCATATTAGAAGCGCAAGAATGCGCTGCGGTGGTGCTACCAAAGAGCACCGCTGCAGTGGCGGGGCAATTCCCTACACAAAAATGACGTGCACGATAGCAGCGCTGCGACTGTGCTTCTAGGAATTGTATAAAATCTAGCAGCGTCGCAGCTAGCGCACCACAGTGGCGCCACTGCAGCGCTTTCTGGCGCCTCTAATTTGAAGGCGGCAATTAGTAAGGTTTTCGACCTGCCTGACTTTACGTGGCTTCTCACACTTCTTGTGGAGTCAGCCGTGAGATGTTTCGGTCGTAGCGATGGAGAGCCAGTAATAATCAGGTGACAAGTTCCCTTTTTTGTTTGATAATGCAGAAGGCTATAAGCCACGGTAGCCACTTACTATTAGGTGCATTGACTCATACTCTACGGATGTAGAAACCTTTGCTTTTAAGTTAAGATAATTAGCGAATACAAATACGAATTGGCACACGAATACACTTTAAACTACACGTAGAACTTAGAAGAACAATAACATCAACAACTAACAATAAAAATATTATTTTTTTATTGTTATGTTGAGTTTACTTCCAGAGTTAGTAATAATTAAGTATAATTTTGAAGAAAATTAAACAATAACCATAATCACACTTACATGGTTCGCCAAACTTTATGCTATTTTAAGATCATGTTATGTCTGATAACTAAATAATGTTTATAAATAAACGCTTTAATCTTCAATATGATACGCAAAATAATAAAAACATACACGTTATCTTTCGAATGGAAATATTTTATACAAGATAAAAATTAAGTAAATTGTCACAATGGCGTTCGTGCCACAATCACTGAAAACGTGCGAAATTTCTAAACAGACAATATGTGGGCGTCTCGGAAATGCATAATTAAGATACTATTTTAATGTCGGTTTCCCGTGCCAGAGTCGCACACACCTCTATGTTTTCGAAGTTAAGTGTGTCATCACAATCCATTACTGCCCCAGTGTTCGTCTTGGGTCCTCTCACTATGCGAGGGTATAGGCCATGTAAATAAATATATTGTCAAATAAATATATTTGTTTATTTAACACTTTATTGAATTTCAATGGACGGACTTAATGCTTCGTGGCATTTTTTACCTGTCAACCCTGGTGGTGAGGAAAAGTTGTAGTGAGTGATACAGAAAATAACAATGATGAATCTAGTTTTGGAGAAACAACACAATTATGACAAAGTAAAAGTCTATCACACGTATTACTTTACACAAAAGTTTTACTTTATTACTTGGCCCTTGCGCGGTTTTGTATAAAAATGTATATATTTGGTATCAGCAGAATGCATCACAAGCAAGATTGTCATACTTTGTAGTCTATTTTATACTTTATCTCTTAAATTTCAGTACTTCGACTGGGACCCCAGAATGAAATCTCTCATTCTCTCTTCGTTTTTCTGGGGATACGTACTCCTGCAAATACCTGCTGGAGTCTTGGCGAGGCGGTTTGGCGGGAAGACTTTTATCACCATCTCTGTATCTGTCAACGCGTTACTATCCCTGCTCATGCCCTTGGGTGCTGCAATTGTGAGACATGCACATACATTACACCTATTAACTGTTATTATTTTTTTCTGTAACACTCAAATGACTGAAAATAATTTCGCTTCTCTTACGAGTAATATTCGGATTTGTGACAATTACAATAAATCTGTAGATATTATTAAGCAAACGAAATGCAACACCTGCTCTTACAAAGGGTATCCACCCTTTTTCATCTCCAGTAGCTATTAACTACTCAATTTACGATCACTAATATGAGAAGTAGATATATTATTTTAAAAGAAGTATTATTGCGGTTTTTTAGGTTTTACTAAATAATAAATTGATATTTTAACCAGTTATCCGATCGGGCATGCCATGAATGACATTAAAAAATATTATATTTATAGGTTTTAAACAAGTGGTTTTAATTGTTGGTTTTGGCTTTAGGGAGGCTGGAAATTTGTTTGCGGCTGCCGATTTTTACAGGGTTTGACACAAGCCTTTGTTTATCCTTCAATGCATCATTTGGTCAGCCAGTGGATTCCGTTGGAGGAGAAAGGGAGGCTGAGCACTATCATCTATGCAGGTAGGTTTAGTATACAATAATTATAAATAGTATTAACTATTGGCTTTGCAGACGTTAAACAAAAATTAAAAAGTCAAATATTCATTATGATCAGGAAAACGACTACGTTACTACTACTACGGTACTATACTTACGTTTTTATTTATTAGGAAAACTTACAGCTAGGTCACTTAAAGCTAGACAAATGTAAGTATGTATAACAAAGGCCAATTATAAGTTTCCGCCTGTTTTTATATAAAAAGATCTGATTTTACATAAAAAGAAAAAATGAAATAATTAACTTAAAAAAAAGAAAGTAGTGGATGCACATGACATGATAATAATATTTAACTTATATAGCGTTTAATTAAACATACATACATAATTATGTATGTATTATGTTTTTATAGTTATGCTATCTTTACGACTTTATATTTATGCCAGAAAAGGTCATCTAAATGGACCGAAACTATTCGGCATAACTGTCGCGATATACAGTGAGTAGAAAGCCGTTATTCCGACCTTAATGAATACAATCTTCCAGGAGTCCTTCAATAATACAAAGTCCATTAAGCTTTACGATGGAATACTGAATTCAATTGAACAGGTCTTTTAACATTACAAATTATTATATCGTCTGCTTTTTTCATATTATAACAGTGAAGTATAAATAAAACTACATAATATATAATATAATATATAATATAATCACTTCGGCAGACCATTGCTGGCAGCTATTTTGCTCAAAGAATTAGCTTAGCTATTC
>DWPQ01002087.1:0-11124 GCA_018251795.1 Perichares adela | reverse complement strand
GAGCCCCTAGACAAAAATCTTAGCGGTAACCGTTCACGCTCACGCCATTTTAAAAATGTATGGTAATGACAGTCCCTACGGAAAGATTTTTGGCGTGACAGCACATCATCTTTCCGCAGGGACTGTCATTACCATATATTTTTAAAATAGCGTGAGCGTGAAAGTTTACCGCTAAGATTTTTGTCTAGGGGCTCTGGTTCTACCATACGTTTCCAGAGAAATTTAATATCCATTTTGGGTTATTACCAATACCTACATTGCATACGTTAAGTATGAACCTATTTAATCGACATGTTTTTCGTCTGTATTAAAAAAATATCTGTAAAGTAAAACTAATATAAAGGGACGAAACAATTTATTTTCTTACTCCGAATCTTCGTCCGTGTGAAAATATAAAAGGTTCAAGTCAAAATCGGACTCGCGAGTAATAGGGTTCTGTAGCGTAAATATTTCCAGGTCAACTTTTCCTTTGTAATTGTTATTAAAGAACTAAGTTACGTACGTAAGTAACTCGTTATATTCCTTTTTTAATTACAGACACTAGATTATATATGTATATATTTTTTAATTGCAGTCTTAATAGTTCCAAAACTAGACTGGAAATGGACATATTAATTTCATTATCTCTAACATCTTTGGACCAATGAATTTTAATTTCACAATCATTAAAAATATATAACTCGTATACGAAAAAAGGAGGCCTTTCATTTATTTCAAACTAACAAAATGTTATTATATTTTCACCAACATATTGTTGTCTCGTTTGTGTTTGCGAACGGAACCGTATATCGTTTATGTCTCACCCCCGCCCCCAGGCTATCGGTCCACGCATGGCTTCCGTCTGATTCCCTTCAATTCCACGCCATTTACAAGCAAAATGGGATGACATGACGATCCAATTTCATTTACACGTATAACGGATAACGCAAATACATCACGCGATCGTAATACAGTAATTCTGGTAGTGTTCGGATTTATTATCTATAAATAATATTAAATTAATAAATTATAGCAAAATCAAACTACTATTCAAACTCTGGTTGACGAAGCAATTAAAATGTATAAATCTTTTAAATTGATATTTGTATTTCGTACTTTTCACTAACGAAGCACTCATCACAGCATCAATTTCAATGCACAGCACAAATTAAATGAGCGATTTAAGTGTCTATCTTAATTTCAGTTTTAATAGCAATGACTTTGAAATTGAAATCAAAAACTAAACGAGTTAGGTATCCAACGCAGCTAATGGTACATTGAAAGTATTCTGGATATCATATTTGCTTCGGCTACCGGTTCGAAGTCATAGTCATGTTGTAGACCTATGTAACCTAACAAAATACCACAACATTTCTTCGGAAATAGTAAGAGTTCCATGTCAAGAAAGATAAAGATAGTCTAAACATTTAATGTATACCCAATTCGAAAGGTTTTTTTATATCAATAATCGATAAACGAACTGACAGGCCACCTGACTATAAGTGTGACCACTTATTCTCAGACACCCTGTAGATGTCCATGGACTTACATAACACCAAAATTTAAAGCATCACTTATGCGTTGCCCAAGAACGAACCCGTTCCCTGACCCGTTGAAACTGCAACCGAACCACGTTAAAAACTTCACGGTACAATTTTTAGTACAAGTGTCAAATAATTACTGTTATCACTTCGCTTTCATTGATAAAACACGACAGTTTAAGCTCATCATAAAACACATCAAGCGCATTGAACTCTTGAACGATAACGTATCAGAACATCAGCACCGCAACGCGAGAGAGATCGTCGACGGCGGTGGAAACTGGAACAATTTTTATTCTGCAAATGCATACAAACATGTTGTTTCTGATGGACACTCTGCTGTTGGCCCTAGCGGCCTTTACAGCTTCAAGCGGACGGAAAGGCGCCTTTCTTAACTTAAACTAGCGAAGAGGGGGTGAAACCTTTTCGAAAAATAGGGACTGCCAGCGTTCTAAACGTATTATTATTATTAGGTATTAGCATTAGGTACAAGCTACAAGTGGCGGCCGTGTAGAACACGAGTTCTCGTCACCGCCGGCGGAGAACATACAATCATAATTATGTATCCACAAGTGGATGCGGCAGACTTTGTGCCCTGAAAAGCAGCGACTACACCAGATAGTTTTTATGTATCACATGGGTTGAGCCAGCGTACGCCATGTAAGCGTTCAGGAAGCCCATTTTCGGCCTTTTCGTAAAACATTAAAATTCCGAAAAAATTAAATGTAGCCTATTCTCATCCCAAGACCTTCAAGTATGGATGAACATTACTTTAATTAACTAACTTTCTTCACAGAGGATAGAATCTCACCAACACAAACGACGGTATAGTTTAAAGGCTTAACAAATAGTTGGGAATCTCCTTTCTCTCGAATGTAAAAAGTTAACTTAATTTAATCTCCTAAATAAACAAAATGAAAATGTAAAGCTCCACATTTGTATGTAAGATTTCTTTGTGGAAACATTGTCGAGTTAAAGATATGTTCTTTGCATGACTTAGTGTATTAAAACGGTTGTTTCCCTATTAAAGTAAAATAAAAATATGTAACATTAATTTGAGTAAGTAATATACAATGCTACTACATCTACGTACCAGTAAATTAAAAGACCAATTATTTTAATACAGATGGCGTAATCAAATTTTCTCTTTCACAACCAGACGAATTTTTGAGTGTTATATGGTATACAAGAAAATAGGCTAAGTGAAAACAAGTAATACCGGAAATATAAAAGATGGATGCCAGCAGACAGTAAGTAGTCGAGCAAGTAGTCGAGGATATCATGTAACATCACTATATATACTAAATAGTATGTTTGAAATTTTTAGTTTTAACTTATGCCGAATCTATATCAATAATTTTGTCACGAGGTACGGTAGACTCCATTGAAACCTTATCTGAATAATAAAACATAAAAAAATAAAAATTTCGAGTCGTCAACATATACCAGCAAAATTCGGATTGTAAAGTATTTTGTTAAATTCTAATGGTCTTGACAAACAAATCAGCACTTTAGCACTTTACAGCAATTTAGCACCTTAATTCAAATAGAATTAGAGTCTTCTTTCTTCGGAGTGAAAGAAAGAATTTAATATACAGAGCAATAATTGTACTTATGCCATGTTAGGGTCCCGAAATAAGCGACGTAAGTTGAGTACTAACCACGGAATAATATCATATAGGTTACTAAATTAACCAGCTTCTTCCTACACCGATTAACAATGTAAACCTACCCAGACTTTTTTCATTTTTTTTAAACTCAGATTCTTTATTTGTGTACATAGGTATAATAACAGGTCTTAAATATTAAAATAAAGTACTCTATGTTTTACACATCTGGGTATACAAATTTTTACTACTAACACCGTGTATAAAGGAAAGTGGACACAGTGGGTATCGGGCGCGACGTACGATAATACCGCTCGTCGGGGTCGAGTCGAGGGTAACACCACCCGATAGTTTTATCTCGTCGCTATCGGCACAATTGGTGAGATTACCCGACACGCGCTGGAATAAGATTTTTGTATAGGAACGACCGTTATAGGAGCAAACTGGCCACATGTAAAGTGTCGTATAAGTGGTCGCTATCGGCCGTCGTTGTGATAGCGATCGCGAACGCGTTTGTGACCCCAGAAAGAAGCTGTAAACCCGCCTGTTAACTGGTACTCTAGGGCTGTAATCGAAATAAGTTACAATAAAAATAATGGAGCTAAGAGTACCAAGGAAGTTTTTTTTCAAATTCCACTTTAAAGTATTTAAATATAATTAGGATATTTTTATTTTTTATTATATTTTTATTCGAAAATCCGTCATAACTCACATAAATAATGAGAAAATAATACGCCATTTACCCCAAGTTACATGAAATATAAATTTGAATGGACATGTTGGTAAGGTAAACCTATGACCCGAGTTTGACAAGTCCATGTAACGATGCTTTATACAAAACCTGCGTATATAAACACGACAGTCATATCGCAATACATGCGGTCTATCAACAAGTTCAAACCGTGTTACCAAACGAGTAGTGGTGTTACCATACCGTATAAACGTAGACGAAGCAGCGGGCAACAGCCAGTTAAAGAATAAGACACAAAACCTCAAGTGCACTCGCACTTACTCCATCTAAAGAAAGGTGAGAGCGGCACTCGGGCCGTGCGTAATCTCGCCCATTTCACCTGATACCGTATCATTCAGATAAGCTTTAGGGGATCCGATTATATCAGTTGAGATTATGCTACTTGCTCGTTCCTACTTTATATCGAATAAGAAAATTGTCTTTTTATTTTGAAGCCGAGTGGATAAATGTTCTAGCTATAACTTTACCAACATCTTGTCTGGTCACAACTTATAACTATTCCGCGACTGAGCTCGGATCTCTTCTCAAACTGAGGGGGGTATAGGCCATAGTCTACTAGGCTGGTCGCGTGCAGATTACCAGATTTCACACACCATTGAGAGTATTATGGAAAAGTTTAACATACGCAAATTACCTACGATATTTCACCGAAGCAAATGATAATTACTCTCTAATACCCACATACCTTAAAAAAAAATTGCGTGGGTTTGCATGTACAAACATTAACTATTACAACTAAATTACAGTATGTATAGAAACTATATACTAATTTGTATGTAAAAAGTTGTAGTACCTCAATGTTACAGTACACTTGGAAGCACGCCGGCGCTGTCCGTCGCCATGGCATCCCTACCCATGCTCCAACCCAATTTGTCAAATTACTGACATTACGTTAGCGATTATGTATGGAGGCAATTATTGTTGCCCCATTTGTATCAATCTCGTATCGACGGACTCCTACAATTTTACGTCCGGACACATCGGTGTGTCCAGGGTTGTCACTTGGCTATGTATGTATTTAAAAACTTTTTTAATCCCCACTATGGAAGTGTGATGCTGCCTCAGATGGCAGAGGCGTACGCTTTAGTGATGTCTTGTTTCCAAATGAATGTCCTTGAACTAGAGTGGGTTACCTCCACCTAGTTTAACTACGAATAATAGACAAAATTAAATCGGGATTGAGGAGTACGGGGACAGGATACAGGAGTGAGTGGACGCTTTAATGAAGCTGGACTGCCTGTTAGAGAAAGGTTTCAATTCGCAAGCATCAAATACGCAGGTCTTACATAAGATATCACATTCTAAGACAATGAAACACAGAGTAGTGCATATACAGATAGTACCAATACGAAGACAAGATCACCTAGTATTTATGGCATCCTATTCTCATAAACAAACACTTATCACAAAATTACAGTTGCGCTATGATGATGATAAATGACTTGCGAAATGTAGCTTACAGGAAACAATTTCCCGTATTGATCAATAACAAAATGGGCGGATACCGCTCAGAAGCAATTTATAATGCGATTGGCAACATTGCCCAATGTTGCGTGATAACTGGTTGCATGACCATAGCTTTATTGTCGATGGTATCGCCTTGGTAGCCATCGTTAGAAACGAAAATCTCGCACTGATCCTCTATTGGTGATTGTCTACTGCCTTCCTTCCGCGTTCCTATTACGAATATACTTATATACTTGGAATGGGCTTCCAATTTTCCAATTTCACGATAGCTTCTGTGCCATCAAGGGAATGTTACTAATCATTATTGTTATAATGAAGCAGATTATTTTATGGAAGCAGATGTTTCATGATGTTAGAGTCAATCCATGTCCAACACAGACCCTTCTTTCTATACATGACACCAACATTGAAACCACATAGTTATTACAACTCATGTGAAAACATCACATTTACAGAATATGAGAAGAATGACTAGGCAAAATTTCTAAATATTTTACAAACTAACGGCTCCGTTGCAAATCTGAGTCACAGATCAAAGGGAAAATGACTGTTTTGTACTTATTTGGTCAGTTCCATTAGCACAATTGTGGTAAATTTAATTACATTAATTCAGTCTTATGATTCACAATTTTATTTGATATGTTTCAATTTACTTTTCGCTATGTTAGAGAACTAATTTGCTACCTATACTATAGATTGGAATGTAAAAAACATGTTCTATTTAATTTATTTATGAGAAAAGTATGCGTGATGATAAAAATTAACCATAATGTTCCATTATTGGTATGGCATTAGTCCTAGTGGTTATTAATATAGTTTCAAACGTTACAATCCTTTAAGATAAAGTTCGTGTCTTGTATAAACACGTCACGCAAGATTAATATAGACATTATTTCGATACGAATCCCGCGATCACCGGACCGATGTATGATATTGTATGTATTCTTCATGGCAAACATCATCGGTAATGGGCACGTATTGTATTTAGTTATGTTGGCCGGTCTATCCAGATGTAGCTGATCACATGTAACGGTCGATCATCACTCCGAGAAGTTGGTGATAACGCCATGTTTGTTTATGTCGTACCGGTAGGGAACGCCCGTACTTATCCATCCCATTGGTTGTCTGTTATCAATATGGAGAATTTGAATTGTCATATCTGAATAATCATTTAAATTTAAACTTGAATCATTGCGGGATATGCATGTTTGAAAAGTATTACGCGTTTGTAAGGAATTAATTAATAGTACACCACTACCCTTATTCCTCTTGAATCATTAATCCTGTATTCTAGAATGTCTAGAAGAGATATTTCTCAGCGATAAGACCGCCTGTTGCCATCTCATTGTTAAATTTTATCAGTATTTTTTTTGGCGTGCAATAAAGTGTTTTTGTATTTGTATTTGTATGAAATTTTCTTTTTTTTTTACTTAAATATAAATTGAATGCATTATAAAATTTTATAACTTTCAAATGTACTTAATTTATTTGCTTTTCATTAATATGGCATTCTAGTTCTGTTAAGTAATATTAACATCCATTTCTCTGAGACGTCGCTAATTCTTCTTTCTCTAATCAAATCAAATTGCATCAAATAATAATCAGTCTTCTTTTAAAACGTATAAAGCTTTCAAGACAATTTTCAATTGACGATTTTATTCATTAAGTGCGTATGCCAAGATGTATCTATCCAGATTTATTTTAAGGTTACAAAACGTAACCGCAGCCGACTCAGTAGAATATGACGACTCCCTGCGCTTGTCCAGTGCTAAGAATTGTGGTCGAGTTTCGCGGAAAGTTAGACCCGTGAGCCTTCCATGTCTGCCTCCACATGGACATCGGTCGCGATAAAAACACTGGTTCAAACACCTCGGCACATTGTCATCCGGTTATACGAATTTTACGCATTACAACGCGTTTCATGGACTTCTTTAGAATAAATCGTTTTTTAACACTAATACTAACAGAAACGTGACCCACGTTTTTGAGTGGAGGATTATCATATTATTGCTTACAAAAGAAACTAACTGGGATAATAACTTTTTAGATAACCGATTAAAATTCAACGCCCAAAATCAATTATGCTTGATACAAAAAATTGTACTTCAAAAATTTATTAATATTATTAATACATATGGTAAGCCAAGACTCTAGAGCGAAATATCCTTAAATAGATTTTTTAACGGGAAATATTTTAGTACACAGGCTGCATGTTAAGATCAAGTCGGGGTCAACACTTTAGCAAAGGAAGATCTTCTTAAAGGCATCATGAATTATCGGCTACCGTCATGTTTGAAAATCTGGATAAACTTCACGTGCCTTTCGAAGCACGGATGAGTTCATAAACCCAAATTATTTCCGGTTGCCTCCGTCATTGCTTAACTGTGGCCGTTATCGACGCAAGCCGCAGGGCTGCGAGCGCTGTTGTAATTTACCAGTTGCATAAATATACCGGCTCGGCTGATAAAGCTCAATCTGAAGCCCAGAGCTGATAGCGCTATCAGTGCGCTAGTTATCAGTGACGGTGGGACGGCATGCGGGGCGACGTCTAGTCTGCCGCCACCGCTCTGTTCAGGAGGCCTAGACATTTTGTTAGCGTTGACTAAATTCGAAAACGTGCATATGTATCAAGCGACGGAGTTTTTGAATTTAGTTAACGTGTTACATGGTTTCTGGTATGTTGTTGTATTTCTCGTGTACTTCCTTCCATTGTATCAACACTTATAAGCTGGGGGTGGGGGTTGGGGAGTTTACCTTCATTTATTTCACTATAAAAAGACGCATGTATATGGTTTGTTTTCGGAACGAGTAATAAGAGGAAGAAAGTTTCCTATTTAATCCTGATGGTACTTATTTATGGCGGCAGAGTATTTTTAACTGCCTGGCTTCTTGGCAAACCAAAAAACAATTCATCAAACCCTACCTAACTTCACAATAGTGCCGAATTTGTATCATCTCGTAACCATACAGCTTTCTACTTTTAATAATATTCATACACAAGATCAAATATTATTATAAGTACAGATTAAGGCCTAACATGGAAGCCTCCCTGATCAAAATCAATACATAACGAGGCTCGGTTAAAAATAATTATCCCAAATACAGGACGGGCCTCGGGTATTTTAGATCCAATTATGTGTCGAAACAAAAAGCTTATTTCGCGAGGCACAACTTCTTTCAATCCACTTACCGCGTCCCCCGGGACGAGTGGATTCAAGGATCGCCTCGGTCCTGGCATTTCTATCGAATTATTTCTGCGTACGTACACCGTGACATAACGTAACGCACATATGTACTTTGACGTATATATGATTTGGAATTTATTTGTGAAATATAAAAATAAACTCGCAAATATATATTACATACATAAAAGACTAATCCACTGAAAGTAAAGATGTTTTCTTGCGCATATTGGCTGTAATTTTGTGCGCGTACAACTATGAAGACAGATCTGTCAAGACAATAAAACAATAATAGAACTTATAAATCAAGATATATCATTATAGTTCTTTAACGAGTGTTTTCTGCTAGATCTAAAACGGATATCGTAAAAACCGTTTTGGCTACTACATATATTTATTTTCTGTACATTACTCAATGAATTTTGTAGTGTTTAGCTAACTTGCTATGTGAGAACAACAGGCGTTCGAATAACCGATCGTCGCTGCACTTATAGCGGCGTCTGGCTACCTTTTATATAGCAATACAACGTTTGCGGGGTCAGCTATTATACGTACAATAAAGAGTTTTCTATCTATCTATATATTTACTTATACAGTGCTTTCTTATCACAAAGGCTACTTACAAACAGTAAATCTTTGAATAAATATTCATCGAATCCAATACACATTTATTATTACAAAATTAGCACACGTTCACACATAAACACCATATACAGTGATACGTCAACATATTGAAAATTCATTCAAAGCCCGCCAGACGAACTGGCGGCTGCTCTAAGATGTTACGTTGGGGTCATGTAAGTCCAATTCAACTAACAAGCCACATAACATGGTGCAATATACAACCCCTCACCGAGCCCGCGACCAGGACCCTTCACGGCTGGAGGGTCGGAGCGAGCCCCGCCAGCCGCGCACACTTGACATACTTGCTAATTAAAATATTACTTCTGCCCCGTATGGAACGTGTCACGTTTGATGCAAGTGGTGAAATAGAGTGAGCAACGTGAACACGTATTGCTACTTGGTATATTATCATCGTGACAATCCACTATTGTCATACAGCTGGAGATCTCACCCTGGTCTCGGATCTCCACGATAGTAATGTTTTTATAACAAACAATAAAACGGTCGAACTGATAACAGTTGATCACCGCCATCCACCGAGGTCCGTAACATCAAAGGCATCACCGATGCATTGTCGTCCAAGAAGGTAGTATGGCAGCAAAATACCCGAATGATGAAATGTTTCTTAACTTTTAAGACTGAATCGACGTATCCGAATTTGCCCAAAGTTACAACCGAAACACGTAAATATTTTGACAGTTGAACTTAGAACGATGATAAGTAGAATAACGAAACCAAGTAAGAAAAAAAAATGACGACTGTTAACATTTGCGGCTACAGATGACAGGCTATACACACGTTTATAACATTACTATAACTGTGCTCCTGGCCTTGCCCACGTAAAAATCAACGCGTCGCAAAGTTTTTCCTGCATAAATCTGAATCCCGCGGGATTTCTAAGATAAAAGGTAGCCTAAGTTACTCCTTATTATATCAGCTAGCTTGTACTGAAAGCCCCGTCAAAATCGATCCAACCGTTCCAGGGATTCCCCGGAACAAACATACAAGACGGACAGACAATTTTTTTTAAACTGGTTATTTTAATATTACAAACAGACACTCCAATTTTATTTAGTTGTATAGATGTAGAACTCCCGCTTATCCAGGTTTCCTTAGAATAATTTCCTTCACCTGTAGCATACAATCATTTTTTGTCTTTGCATGTATCAAAGAATTTCCACTTACTTATTATCTATTTTATCGCATATTGGTATGTGCACTATTCAATTCAGACTCTCCGCTTAATATCCCCACTAGCCACGTCTTGCTCCTTCGTTTGCCTTTATTTTACCCTACTGGAGGGTAGAATAAGTACTTTTCATTATTTTTAGTTGGTAAATTTGTCAGATAAAATCTCGATAAAAATCATAAACGTTACACACCGAGGCAACTGATTATTTATTTGAAAAAAATGTGCTCCGTGCAGATTACAACATGAAGTATTAAGCTTTTGAGGAACTAACTAACCAACGGCAACTTGTTAACGGACCACTGCAGTTTACTATGGCCTTAAACCTCTCTCGCTGAGAAACTAACTACCTTCGAGTCATTAGCGGACTAGTGTAGTTAACTTTGGCCTTAAACCTCATTTCAAGTACAATTTCAGAATCATTTATTCATGTTGGTATCACTGATACAGTTATGCACGTAATTTCTTTTGCTTCTACTACCGCTTTGGTATGTTACATTGTTATGGATGAGAAGAAACTGCGAAAGAAACTCATCAGCACATGTTTTAATCAATATACATATATCAATCCATATACAGCTATATATCCTAACCTGTGCGGAATTAGATTGTAAACGGAGACCGAAACCAACAGTGGTACAGTTAACTATCTATACTAATAATATAAGGCTGAAGAGTTTGTTTGTTTGAACGCGCTAATCTCAGGAACTACTGGATCGATTTGAAAAATTATTTTAGTATAAGATAATCAATTTATCGAGGAAGGCTATATAGGCTATACAAC
>DWPQ01002086.1:0-11124 GCA_018251795.1 Perichares adela | reverse complement strand
ATGATAGACCACGTAGGTCACAAGTATCGTATATTATTTTATAGCACAGTGTGATAAACACCCGCACACGGTTGCGATCGTGCGTAAAATGCGGGTTTTTTTCACACTGTGCTATAAAAAATATTAAGTCTTTACATTTAGTCTATATGTATAATTTTATTGTAACTTATGTTATGGAAGAGCGGGGTCACCTGACATAGGCATTTCTATATGCTTACAAGGTGATCTTTGACAATTAAGGTGTTATTTTTGTACTATAGACAAATAAACATTTTTGTTTTTTTTGGTACAATCCTGCGTGGACCCATGTATATGAAGCTTACTTATTATACTTATATGATATTACCTCCAACATTACAGACCTAGTTTAATACACCCTTACGAGCCAATTTTAAGTAATAAAGTTGCCTTACTGGTTCACCACAACCCATAGCTCGGCAGTCTCGGGTCTTCTCTCACAATACGATACGTTAAAGCTATAGTTCACCACAATGGCAAAGTACAAATTAGCTGACTTCACACACCTTCGAGAATAGTATTCAGACGTTTTCCTTCAACGAAGCTACTCACTAACATTATTGTTGCCGTAAATCATAAAGCAGTAATTATAATAACTTGCATTCAAAGTAAATATTTAACCATGCTTGTTGAGATATTGTACAACCTACTAGCATTCATCTACTACATCAAACGGACAATAAATCGAACGAGTCCTATTCAACTCTCGTCATTGCGTCAATTTCCATTATAACTAGTGACGTTAGATCAGCGGGTTCATATTATAAGCTGTTATTTTAATATTTAAAAAATCTATGGAGCATTTTAGAAACCAGCGTCGAAGAAAGAGAACATTCTTTGGATCAAAAGTTCAAGAACGGTTACGAAACGTATTGTCAAATTATCATGGACAGTGCGTAACAGTACTTGTAATTTAATAGATTCACATATTAGTTATATGAGGAAAATATAACTGGGTGGACAACATTGAGACAAAAGACGTTGTATTTATTACTATATGTAAGTCACTCTGTGTGTGCATAATCTCTTAGAACAAGGACAATTTGATAAGATTGTCAAACTCTCGTGCATATCTCAAAGTTGTTGGTGCCAAACCTAATAACTATCCTCTGTGAGGATAAGGTCCATAGTAAGAAATCTCCAAAATCAAGCAACGATGCTCACGGTCAGTTGTTTGAGTAAATACCGCTGTCGAGCTTTACAAGTTAACGTCCAGGTCCAGTTCATATCATGAACCATATCTGATTATTTTTTTACGACAACAATAAAAAAATTAACGACACTACAACCGAGTCACTTAAAATATTTCATGATTGACTCTAGAAGAGTGGAGAACCCAACTAAAAAGTCATGGAGGCAAAACTCCTACAAAATTAGTGACGCGATAAAACTGCATAGTAAAGCCAAGGTATTGACAGGAATGACACAGCATCATTGGCTCGTAAAACGTTTCATAAAGAACGCCAAAACTTTAATTACTTTGTATTTAAATAAACATGAATCTTGTTGTTTCTGATGGACATTCTGCTGTTGGCCCTAGCGGCCTTTACAGCTTCACGTGGACAGAAACATGAATCTTGTGAATGTATGTACGCGCTTAAGTCCGCTTAACTTCCAACGACTGCACCAAATTGCATTTTTTTTTTGTGTTCGTTACGGACAGGAGAATGTTTTTACGAAAAAAAAATTGCAATTATTTAACCCACATAGTCTCAAACGAGACGTCGGAACTCATAAGACCTATAGTAGGAACATTTATTCAGCCATTTAGATACCAGCTTAATATAACACTAAGCTTGCGGGTGCAGCTTGTGCTGATATAATTTATTGTTTTTGGGTAAGTATAAATGTTGGGTTACGTAAATATTACAAAAACAATTGTCTAGTATACAATATAGGAAACTAGACATGAATACTTAGTTTCGCAGTCATAGCACACTGTTAAATTCCTCAGGTGTGATGCTAGCACTAAGTTAAGTAATTTCAATGCAAAAACTAAAACCATTAACAACTCAGACCAGACGAACCATTCAGATTTCTGTTGATCGATAATGTTAAACCACTCACATATGATGAAAAACAAATAAAAGGTTTAATAGAGAGCCAAAGTTATTGCATTCGGCCTTTTCAAGACCAATAAACACAAAATTTTATTGCAGATGTGTTGAGTTTGTGCAATATTCACAATCAGTAATCATAATAATCTATAGTCTTAGGAGTCCTCCTATAACATAGATATTATTTTACTTCTAAAGTTGCACACATATGCAGCTTGTGTAGAGTTATAGTAAAAAAATAATCATCATCACAACCCATAATTGTCCCACTGCTTTGCACACAATACGAGAATCATAGGCCATCCCTACTAATATTATAAATGCGAAAGTAACTCTGTCTGTCTGCTATGTTTTCACGCCTAAACCAGAGAACCGATTTTGATGAAATTCGGTATGAAGATAGAACTGAACTTGGGAAAGTACATAGGCTACTTTTTATCCCGAGATTCCTTCGGATCCCGAAGAGAAGCAAGGGTGGTTCACTAGCAGTCTATACATTTGCTAAATGTGTAATTTTGCTGATTTCACACACCATAAAGTTCAATATAAATAAAATAACTAAGATCTACCATAATTTCAATGCCAAACATACAAGAATATGTGAATGACCAGTGTCACATAAATTGTTGCTAAAGAATTTTAAAATGTCAAAAGAAATACAATAACATTTAGACTTGAAAATTTAATTAATCACAGTTAAATACTGACCACTGATCATTACTATAGAAATAAATTTGTAATGAGTAGTAACATCACATGCCTAATAACTTTTATAGCACAGTGTGAAATAAACCTGCACTTTAGGCACGGCCGCATCCATTCGCGGGTTTATATCACACAGTGCTATGAAATAATATATGATACATGTGACCTACGTGGTCTATCATTGCACTACATTTAGCACCCTCGCTTGGACGCTAACTACATTCCATGCAGTGATAGACCACTTAGGTTGCTCGTATCGTAATGTATTAATATGTTATTAGGCATTGAAAAATTGGCCAAATCATAACATTATATTATATTTATGTTGTGATTCATCTACTGTCAATAGATAATAGAATGTAAGTACAATGCCAGTTCACTGGGTTCATACTACTGTTAGGTAAATGTTTTGGTGGCAAATAATGCTTGGTGGCAGGTCTTGGTTGATAAATATTTCTTTGTGTTGTTATTGTTATTTTTTGTATAGCAGTGCCCTTGCCAATCTTTACATAAATGAATTGTAGTATGTGCATATTTTTGTTTAGTTTCTACATTCACTAACATTTAACCAATATTAAAAACTTGGATAATCATTGGAAGACTGAATCCAAACAGACATTAGGAGGATAAAAAGATAGACTTTATTTATCGGATATGAATAAATGGAGTTAGTCATGGGACAAATTCCATGCAAGTCATTAACAAAATCTAATAACATAGGTCTGAATAGCAGCATATGTAAGACTGTGGAAGAAAAAAGTGTTCTAGACATAAATAATTAACTTGGATATCTTCAGATAACATAAAATCTTTAGAAATTCAGTATATACATGTATATGAAAAAAGGATGATTTGTAGTTTGTCTAGTAGTTAAGATTGGCCAAGATTAGTGACTCTTCTGATATTACATGTTTGTTTACATTTATATAAATAGTAGTAAGAATATATTATTCTTATCTATCACTATTGTGACAACTTATAATCAGGTGACCAGTCTTTAATTCAAGCTATAAATGAAAAAGAGTTATAAAATTTAGATAGCATCAGCTCACCAACTGTTTGTCTGTGTTTAAGTGCCTTAGACTTCTAAAAAACAATACTATATGTTACCATCAGTTGCAATGTTAGTCAACAACAAACCACTCTCAGTTTATATGAGAATCTTAAAAAATTGAGTTGGTAACCTTTTTGTCAGAAACAAAACAAAAACATGGATAAAACAGGATGGAATCCTATTCATGCAAATTGAATTTGGAATTCACCAGTCTTCATCTAGGGGCCAATCTAATTCTGAAATATAACTGTGGCCATACAATATCATGGATGACAGTGGACACTTATCCCTACATACTTTGATTGATATGGAACAATTTAGCAAAACAAAGCAAGAATAATGTGGCATTACTCAAACAGTAAGTCACATTATTGACCATCAGTTACAATTAATATAACTGATGGTCATGTGGATTTAATTTTATCATGTACTCTGTCATAGACCTGGCGTATCGCTGACCTAATCTACTTGCACCCTTTAATAGCAACATTATAAATAATGTAGTGATTCGGGCGCTCTGATCGCATACGAGCATACGACTGTATTTAGTACTCATTTATCGCCGCCTGTCGCTTTGTAAGTAAGTCCCAGGTTAGGATAGTGAAAATAAGTCTAATCAGTCCTAAAATACGCCAAAATGAAATGATGTCACGCGTCACAGCACGCTACCTACGCGGCTTATGTCACGATTAAACTTAGGGTCGGATACTAATCGCCAGTAGATGACCTCCGACACCGTGTACCGTCTACGAATCTTAATTTCGTAATAACTCGGCTAACCAAAACAATAATACGCGGCATACTTTCCATTACGGATAGGGAGTGACACAACTTCGAATATCTAGCCACCAGCAACCGTCTCGCTCCCGCGTACGTGAAAAATACGAAAAGGAGCGTGACGAAGCGAGCTGTCAAAACTTTACGAATTTACAAAAGTATTTACACGCATTCACAAAAACAAAACTAACGAAACTCTTGTAAAGTTTTTTTTTACAATGAAAGTATATCACAATGCTTCCACTTACCGAGATCAAGTAAACATAAATCCAAAACAGATGGCTGGGGGATGTTTTTCGCGAAAACAAGACACAAAACACTCACAAAACCTCTTATTTGTATAATTGTAATCACTAGGTCAACACAAGACCTAACACAGCATGCACTGACACTAGACACTGCAGGGTATAAGTCACTTGCACAATAGTGTTTATTTACAATGATTACCGCTTGACTTATTTATCGCATATTTTACGGGACGTCCGTCGCAATCCAACGAGTTGCAGCCATTTTGCTTGCTACGAAGGAGTGAAAGAGACAAAAGCTGTCAAAATTGAAGAATGTAAAACCAACCAATTTGGTTGCTCTGTCTACGATTTGAATGTATGTATAATCTATGCATATGACAACAAGACAAAAGACTAGAAATAAACACAGATGAAAAATAGCAAGCGATAAGACCACAGAATAATTATACCACTAATCTGTTTCACATTTTGTAGAATTTAATATTGTAGGATGTGTTACTTGGATGATTTAGACTGTAACCTGGTGAAATTATCATTAAAACTTTATTTGTATGGCTAATAATACATTTTAAGTAAATTTGAATTAGTTTACCCAACAAAATGTGATCGTAGTTTCACCGGAACATTGGGAGAATTTGTACATTTTTTTATTAGTACCACTGACATAAAATGACAGGGAATCATTAAAAACCGCGAATTTCATTTTAATTTGAAATTTTGGTGTAATGTGGATTAAGGATTTTTCGTCATTTATCCGAACTACAATTAATTTAAAATGCCTATTAGTAGTACCCTATTACTTTGCGGATTCACAGTTATAGTAAACATCACTTGTCATTGATATAATATGCATTACGATTTCTGTTGTTGACTTGTATTGTATCTAAAGTTTATTGTAATATGTGCAATTTCAGTTATTTGGAATAACCAGTGACAGTATGCCGTTACCGGAGGAAAGTACAGAAGTACGGAATCATAAGCAAGGTTTGTATTATATATTATACGAAGAATATTTTGTGATTGTAGAATGTCGTAACCAAAAAATCATATTAAACAACACACATAAAATAAAAATTTGTATGTACTTTGCGTTTTTTGGATAACATATATTATTGTAGTTATAATAATAATTCGTGCTAGTACATTATTTTTATGGTGGCACGATGCGCTGTAAGAGATGTTTGTACATGCTAACTATGAAAATCCTTTACAATATTCTTTTACTCTTTTGTTGTAGATTTTCCTTTGAATATTTTTCAAGTGGTCAATGATGCCAGCAACGTATTTAGCAATGTTGTTAATAATATGATAAGCAAGAAACGGATCCTAGGATTAGATAATTGGTATTGGTAATGCATAGATTTTTTTTTGTCAGTTTTTTATAAAGCAAAAATTGGATACATTATCTGTTCATAACATGAATGTTGAATGAATTAAAATATGTAATAATATAATTGTTGTGGTGTTTCCTGCTGTTTACTGTTTTTTTTATATATATTTTTTATATATAGGATCTTCGGTTTTTCTAGTTGACCGGTAGCACGTCAGTGATTAAATTTTGAGTCACGGATTACGGATACGGACCTCCACGGGTGATGGTTTGCGCTTACGAACAGAGGACCCGTTGTCGGCTATTGATATAAAAAAGTATGTAAAAATGCGTTAGAAATAACAGAACCAAAATGTGGAAGAAAATAATTAATCTATAGGAAAAAACCCCTCAATGCGGTTGGATTTTTCCTCTTACGACACTTTAATCGCTGTAATTTGCGGCATAAGCATTTGCTACATAAAATATGACCATTTAAATTCCAGCAAGTTTTTGACAATGGATACAATTTAGAAAGTCAGACTCAAGACTTACACAAATTAAAAACATTGTTTGTCTACTCTATGTTAAAAATTATGCCTGAAAGTTGTTTTAATTATGTGGCGTGTGTTCACCTACTCTGTGGTTAATATTTTTCATACAAATAATTAATTTCTGTTAGATCTTAATAATTATATTGTAGAGATTTATCCAAATATTTTGCTATCTTTAGGGTCGCTGAAATTTTCATACATGTATTTACAACGGAAATTAAATTTGACTGTAGTTAATAAGTAGGTACATTTGATCACAAATAGAGTTACGCTTGGTATTTTGACATGGCGCTCCTTTTACGCTTGCGAATGTGAAGTTGTTGAACGAAAATTTGTCAAACAAAACCCGCGTACAATTTGATTGAATTTGAAAACCTTTAAAAGTGCATACTTCGTATTATTTTGTTAAAAATGGATCAGTCCGAGCTTAATATTCTTGTGTGTAATATTTTAAACGCAAAACGTTATAGTAATTGTAGGTTATGTCTCGATGAAATTAAAAATCACTACGTAAAACTTGACGATATGGTCTGTTTAGACGATACTGCGGCAACAGCGGTATTTACACCACTATCAGAAATACTAATGAAATTGTTAGGAGAAAACGTAAGTATATATCTTTTAGATATACATACTAGAATTTGTCTATAATGCCACCGTATGACTACGACGACTAGAAGTAAATTGCATGGCTTATCATAATATTGTCTTTATTTTACAGACATTTGATGATCTGCCCGGTATTGAAGCAGTATGCCCGAACTGTGTAGCAAGCGCCTCCCAAGCTGCTCGATTCCTTGAAACGACGCGACGTTCAACAAAAGTCTTAAATCAGGTTTTCAATAATTTAAACAGTGCATTCTCTGAAGATATGTATGTTACATCCAATCAGTCACTGTACATTGTAATTGAAAATTCAGAAACTAAAACTATTGTGGTAAATAATGAATCAAAACTTAAAAATAAAAACACAGAGGACGAATATGAGTTTGAATGTGTAAAGTGTGATATTTATTTTGAAAGCTATTTAGATTTGAAAGCCCACAACCTGACTCTCCATGGCACCTATACTTGTGAAAAGTGTCTTGACATTTTCTTAACCGATGCAGAATTGGATGACCATATTGATATAAATCATAAACTGGAGTGCCCAGAGTGCTCACAAACTTGGAGCTCTGAGGAAAGCTTGCAACAACATCAGGATCGAGTTCATAACTTACATGTTTGTAAAGAATGTGGTAAATCATACAAGGGATTAGATAAGTTGCATCTTCATGAATCAAAACATTCTGGTAAAAACATATGCCCTAAATGTGGGAAGAAATATACAACTAAAGAATTTTTTGCTAAACATGTTGAGCTTTGCATTAAGAACATGATAGACCCACACCCTATAAGAAGTAGTTACGAAAGAAGCTACTCATGTAGCAAATGTGATAAGTCTTATAGCACACCTGGAGGACTCAGAGTTCATAATAGATTCACTCATGAGAATGCTAAGCCTCACATTTGTGAACAATGTGGAAAAAAATTTACAGCTCCTAGTTACTTAAAAATTCACATGATAAAGCATACAGGAGAGAAAAACTTCAAATGTGAGTTATGTAAGAGTAAATTTGTTTCTAAGGAAGCCCTGTTGTACCATACTAGAAGACACACTGGTGAAAAGCCTTATAGCTGTAAAATATGCAATGAAAAGTTTGTAAATGCTTCGGCTAGAGCAGAGCATATAAAATTTCGACATGTTGGCCCAACATTAATGTGCGAGATATGTTCGAGGAAATTTGTAACTAGTCACTTTTTAAGGCAACATATACGAAGACACCATGACAAGAGTAGCAAGTTATACTATGGTAGGAATATGATACCACCAAACATGCCAGGAGAACAGAATATGAGACTCGCAGCTGATATTGAGAAATGATGAGATGAAAAATATTTAATAAACGTTATTAGATATTATTTATTGTTTTTTTTCAATCATAATACATATGAAACAATACATATATGGTTTTCGGTAATACAAAATATTGTACCAAAATATTTTTTTGTTAAATAATAAAATCAGTCAGATTGGAATATGCATGGAACATAATTTCAGTTCCATGAATTTTGATTCCTTGGTCTATCTTATAATATAAAATTTGTTTTTAACATACATATTAATATTTACTTTAAGGTCAACACTTTTTCAGGTCATCCCAAATACAACATTATACTGAGGGGTAATTTTATTTATTATTAACTAAGAGCTAAACAGACTTGAAAGAATTTATAATTGGGATTTCAATGTGAATAAAATATTTATTATAAAAAGATCACAATATTTTTATTTAGTACATTAGCTAGCTAAAATAATTGCATGTGATTTCAGATAAACAAAGCACCTTTTACATAAGTATGTCTTATTGCAGTTGAGCACATTAATAATTGACAACAATTATTCTAATAATAATTTAATTCCTTGTAAAATCCAGCTATCTGAAAATTGTACGGTGACTTAGTATATTAGACAACAGACAAAAGATTCGCCATTTTTATTACCTCTTCACTAACATACAATTTACTATGAGGATTGTAATGTCTCTGTATATGTTTGCGTAACTGGTGTCCAGTAAAGAACTTTACATGGCAAATATGACATTCTTGTGATGGTCCAAAATGCTTTCTTCTCTTATGTTCTGTCCTTCTAGAAGCAGAGAGAAAACTTTCGTCACATAGATCGCAAGGAAAAGGACGTTCGCCTGTATGTAGCCTGATGTGATACACCAGAGCAGCTTGAGTAACAAATTTCCCTCCGCACTGATCACAGTGGAAGTTTTTTTCCTTTGTATGAGTGACTATATGGTTTCTCAACCTGCTCAGAGCGTCAAACTTTTTATTGCACCAGTGGCAAGATATTACTTTACCAAAGCCATGATCAGTTTTCAAATGAGTCCTTATTCCATTCTTACGAACATAACCTTTACCGCAGATATCACAAATGAACTTAGCCCGCTTCTCTTGCACTCCACATGTTTTGAGATGTAGCCTGAATGTGGGTTTATTTCTAAATTTCTTCTGACACCTGGGACAAACGTTACTTAAATGTGTATCTTGATGTGACCACAATTCTTTTCTTGAAGGGAACTTTATATAACAAACTTTACACACAGCTGATACATGTAGGTTTCTGTCATGAATTCTAAGAATTTTTTCAGTACTAAACTTCTTTGGACATTTAGGACATTGTATTTTTTTTGGGTAATGCACTCTCTCGGAGTGTTCTTCTAACTGAAGTGGAGTAGAAAAAAATTTGTGGCACTGATGGCACGGATTGTGGGACTTACTGTGAATTTTAAAATGTTTAATTAGATCTATGTTCGAAGTCAGTCTTTCTCCACATTCCTCACAAACTGTGTCTACTAGGGCTTGTTTGACTTTTATATATTTCTTCCTACCCTTCATTATATCCTTTAGTCTGATTAGAGCTTTTTTCTTATTCCAACAGGAGTTACGTTTCCTAGTACTAAGCAAGAGATTCTCCTTTTTATTTATCATCACATATATGCTTTGTGAGCTGGAGTTGATAGTGTCAGATTGTGTCAAACTATCACATAGTCTGTGTAGCATGCTGCTCCAGTTATCATTGGAGAACTGGCAAAGTTTTTGAAATAAGTAGGCGTTTACTGTGTTCGTTGAACAGTTTGTGCATAACACTTGAGGCAACTGAGACTCTGAAGTGACCTGAAATAATAGTTATATAAATTATCAATTTGGTTTACACTACAATTCAAACAGGAAACATTAGAGCAAAGTACTATGAGAAAATAATTCATACTTAATTTAATGTATTTGTTTATCATCTTAATAAACAGATCTCTAACCATGAATCAGATCAGTCTGTCATGAAGCATTGAGTAAAATTAATAAAACTTGCTTTTATGTATAAAATTAAACTCTTACACCAAGTTCTTGTAGCATTGTAGTGATAGAAACGGTTTCGTCATAGTATGATGTTTTTACTTTAATGTGGTCTTCTAAAAGAACCTCCTTTCTGTCCGTTGTAGCGAAGCACAGTCTGCAGACATGTAAGTTTTGGCCGCATATATATTTTAAAGCAGATATTGCTATTTTGTTATCGAAAACCATATTTGAATTTAAACGAATGCTAACTTTAAGATGTAAATATTGCCTTTATTACAAAAATACTACTGCCTAAATTTTACAATTACAATACAAAAGTAAATCACAGATTTAACTAGATCTGATAAGAATTTTTATCAACAAACAACAAGTCAGACTGACGTTAACTCTAAATCTGACAATTGCTAGTTACACTCATTTTTTTTATTTTTTTTTATACGGCTTGGATACGATAGTTACACTCATGAACTCAGTTTCCACAGATTATATTATTATA
>DWPQ01002085.1:0-11124 GCA_018251795.1 Perichares adela | reverse complement strand
GAGTTCCTATGGCCATCTTCCAACCCGAGCTTTCAATAAAGATGAGACCTAGCTAAATCGTCTTATCACCCTCGAAAACCCCCACACACCAAATTTCATCAAAATCGTTGGAGCCGTTTTCGAGATCCCATATATATATAAATAAATAAATAAATAAATAAATATACAAGAATTGCTCGTTTAAAGATATAGGATTTAAAGATATAGGATAGATAGGATAGATATGCGAACGTAATATACGTGCGCTAATGTGTCTCGCCGATAGAGTAATAGTAACTTTGGTGTAGAACGTGGAGCGTGCCAAGAGCGACCTGGTGGCCGCGCTGCACCTGCTGGACGCGCACCTGCTGACGCGGACCTTCCTCGTCACGGAGCGCGTCACGCTGGCGGACATCGTCGTGTTCACCACGCTCATACACGCCTTCCAGGTCGGTACCCACTGATTCACCTATTTAGAGAAAATCAAAATATCCCACACAAAATGATCCTCCTATAGATCTCCCACACGCGGTGTGGCATAACACGTGTTAGAGTTGTCTCAGCGATCGAGATAGAGATGATTTCACCATCGTCTTCGCGACCGTATTTGATGATTTAGATTTGATCGGTGCACCTCGCGCTGTGTTAGGCCTCTGCCTCGAATCTTGCGGGCAGCGGATCGGGTGCGGCGGCGGCGGCGGAGCGGCGGGATCTTATGCGTATAATCAAAGGGACCGGTTCTCAAAAACAGCGGCGCACTCTAGTCGAGCGGTGGCCCTTCGCACGACCGTATTGTAGTGTTGTGCTATTTATTTTGTACTAGAGATCGCGTGGTGGTCGAAAGTCGTCTATAAGTCATTGAAACATTTTTAAAATGTTATCTTGAGACCTCTATTCTCAGATAATAATAATCTATATATAAATACGTGAAGCGAAATCTTTCAATCCCTTTTTACGAAAATTGCGGCGATGGAGGAGTATGAAATTTTGCACACTTAAAGTTTATGTGTAGAAGTGCAGAAAGGTAATATTTTTCAATAATAATGCTTATAAAGTACATTAAATCCGTAAAAAAACATACGCACAAAGACACACCCACATTCATACTCGACACACTTATACTGTTTTGACGTTTATTACGCAAATGGCGGTTGTCAAAAAGAAATGAAACAATTTTGATTTTATCATCATGTTGTACCTGTGTTGAATTAAATTAAGTTTTATTATTATTAAAATTATCTGGGATCAGAGGTGTCAAGATTACATTCTATTTTTAAATAACTTATGGTCGAAATTCGACTACCACGCGATTTCTAGTAATAATAAAACTTTATTTAATCCCTTACGCATCCAACTTCAATCTCAATCGAACTTTTTTGACAACCGCCATTTGCTTAAAAACGTCAAAACAGTATACGTATATCGAGTATGCATGTGGGTGTGTCTTTGTGCGTGTAAAGTTTTATTTATTGTTTTATAGTACTTTATAAGCATTATTATTGAAAAATATGAGCGTTCTGCACTTCTCTTATACATAAACCTTAAGTGTGCGAAATTACATACTCCTTCGTCCGCGCAATTTTGTTAAAAAGGAATTGAAAGATTTTGCTTCACGTATTTATATATAGAAGATATAGATAACGTGTCGAAATGACCTCCGACATTGTACAACAAATTATTTCAGCTATTTTTGAGACTACTTCGATATGGATCAGCAAAGACGTGAACTATAAAAATAGAAAGTAATTAACCAGTTACGGCAAAAAAATAAAGTAATTTAAATTAAAGTGAATATTGAAGGTAAATATAGAAATGTCGATGTTCATAATCAAATGTTAGAAATAAATTTGAATCAAAAAGATATTGTCGCCGTTGTTCAGGTATTTTGTTCGCGAATGATAACAAATATCTCGACGACACAACTATGAACACAACGCTACGCCCCGCGCTCTGCTCGCTGGTTTCGAGGCAGAGGTCTTAGAGGCGTAGGCCCTAGTCCACCGGATTCGCAGACAATGTGAGCAACCGATAATAATTTGTTGCTAAGAGAAACTTGAGAAGTCGTATCGGTTCGGAACACAGGTCGTCCATCCGCCATGCACGGAACCAATATTCGAACCCCTACAATATAACTGAATAGTATTTCCTCTTTAACATACAACCACTTACGACCCTCAGTTGTCCGGCTGCCAGGCTCGGGGTCTCCGGTCAAGTTTTAAGGCCATATTCTAACATGCTGGCAGAGTTTGCACACCTTCGGCAACATTATAAGCAGCTCACAGGCGTGTGGGTTACCTCACAATGTGTTCCTTCGTTCAATTAAAGCACGTGCTGGAGCCGTCGGTGCGCGAGTCGCTGGTGAACGTGCAGCGCTGGTTCCTGACGGTGGCGCACCAGCCGCAGGTGGCGGCCGTGCTGCCCGCCGTCACGCTCTGCGACAAGCCGCCCACCTTCGACCCCAAGAAGTACCAGGAGCTCACACAAACCAAGAAGGTACACACGACACAACACGACATGCGGTGACACTCAAATGTTTTAATTTCTGTAAAGCTTTATTGTATCCGACGTTTACATTGTTTCGATACAATTTGGGATACGCATGCTTTGATTGTGATACTCGTTAGAAATTCATTGATATTTCATCAAATAATTTATGTAGTTTGAAATAGAATGAAAATGTGAACTAGGATTCAAAAATACTGCTCACTATTTGATATTTACTGGCAGCCTGTCGATCTGAACCCACTATTATTTACGAACAACGAACAAGTACATAAACATGTATGTACAATAAAACAACGGTCCACCCGAGGTTTATGTTATCTTGGTACATGTCACCACCTCACCACCTCACCACCTCACCACCTCACCACCTCACATCGGTAACAAGAAGGTCAGATATCGCTTGAAAATATTATATGTAATAAAGAATAGTTCGTGTTGAATACAATTCAATTGACAGCAGGAGTGAGGAAATTTTTATTAAACCCTGTTATTTGGAATAGCTTTGACGACACCGGAGACAAATTATGATAACTAAAATACTTACTCGGCTTCTGGTGAACTGAACTTTTCGTTTAAATCATGGAAACGGGTCAATATGTACGGTACAAGTGGGAAATGGAGAAATCGTATCATTTAGGGCGGGAACTCGGCCTGAACATGGTAGCTAGACAACATTATTTATTGATGTTTTTTGACTTATATGGCTTTCATGTGATGTCTTATTGCGTAATTCGTGCAATACACGCAAATGAAATGTGGTAGGTAAGTAAGTAGGGGGACGATTTTTTAAGAAAACGAACATTAGTATAAGTTTTGTTTAATTAAGGCAAATTAAGATATATACAATAGAAAAAAGGGTAACAACGCTTAATATGGTTCAATCACTAATATCATACCTACTAATTGCACAGTGGAACCTCATTACCTAATAGCAAATTATCTTAAAGTACTTACATTCTTAAAATGTTAATTAGTCAATTATAATTAAATAAACCTATATAATAATAAATAACCTACCACAATACAATAATCCGGTTATGAAAATCTGTTCTTCGGGGGGATAACAGACTAATTTAGTTAGCCTTCCTAACACTATTTAATGAAGGAAATACCTTGTGTCCCGCCTTCATGGCCCATTTTCGAGTTTGTTCGTAGGTATGGGCTGTAGCGCCTGTAGCTCTGGCGTCCACATAGTAAGCAAGGGCTTCTTCTTTAGAAAGGCACCTTTGCGTATCAACATGTGCACGAATAGTTTTTTTCATATGTTGACACTTTCTCTAATGACACAGGCAACATTTCGATGCCCAGCCTACCGCGCTGAAATTTCAGCAGCAGCTACCAACTAGTTTGTATCCCGTTCTTGGAGTAAATCGTCGAGTCCAGTTCCAGAATATTGCGAAGAGTACGAGATAGGTACAGGGAATTTGCCAATACGCATGCCGTATCTTAATACCATTGAGCATATTTGGGACAGTTTTAAAAAAGCTTTATATGCGAGAAATCCTGTACCTAGCGCTAAAGACAGCAATTTCGCAAGAATGGAACAATATTCCGCAAGGCCGCTTAATTACTCTGGTCAGATCTGTCCGGAACCGATTAGAATCTGTTATAAGGACTCGTGGAGGCAATACACCTTGTTAACAGAAAAAAAAACATGTGCTACAACCTTTTTTTTGTTGCAAAAACCAATTTTCCAATAAACCAACCGAAAAACCCATTTTTGTTACATTTATGGTTTTCGTTAAGCAAATTTGAATGGTCCTTTCCACTATACAAAAATACACTTATGGATATGATACTACGCTGATATGAAGTTAACGAACCAAACTATACGTTTCAATTTAAATTTGTATAAAAATATTGCATACTTGGTTAAAAAGTTTCGTTCAAAGGCGTCATGATCATTGATGCAGTTTATGTGTCCGTCAGTGTATAACATAAATATATTCCGGAAATAATGACAGTTACAGCTTTCGGATTACAATGACAATTAGTATAAATCTAAAAGAGGGTTTTAAATAATACAATTTAACTACTTATTTACATGACCTCTCATATTGAGAGGGTTTAAAGCAACCACGCTGGCCAAGAGCGGGTTGGCGACTTCACCCACCCTCGAGAACACTATGCGAACTGTCAGGTGGGCAGGTTTCTTCACGATGTTTTCCTTCATCGAAAAGCAAGTGATCATAAATTTTTAATACGCACATAATTTAGAAAATAATTTGTCGCCGGATTTGGTCTAACACCTCCCGTTCGGGAGACCTACGTTCAAACCGATAGGCTACCATTGTGTTCATTTAAACTATTTATTTAAATATATGTACATATATCAAAATATTATAGAGTGGCTGCTATGGGTAAGTAAATACAGCAATTCATTAAAGGAGTAAAAATAAACGGGGCAAGCTAAATAAAACCATTTAATAAAATAAGTAAATAATAAACGAAAATAAATAAATATTGTGTAAGCTATTTTATTTAAAAGAAGTACACTATGCCTTATCTCCTGCATAAATTTTACCCAACCTATAAGCTGGAGTATCCCGTACCCTCTTGCCCTTCATGTTGACCGCGTATGGCAGCAAAGAGGGGTATCTCCTGTGTATTCCCCTCCCCTCGGGCGTCCACGCTGTCACCTCACATGCGGTGTCCTTTTTGGCGGTCACCGAAATCCAGGCTACGGAACATAGGACGATATCCCCGCAGCACACCTTCGGACCTTCTCCAACAAACTGTATCGAATCCTCTCTTTTTTTCAACCCGGGCCAGTTCCTCATTCGCTGTGCGCCGCCCGCGGGCACGGCTAAAATTTCGGTCCCTAAAAATGCTTGATACACCTCATGGGCATCCTCGGTGTTGGTCACCGTAATCGGCAGGCGTTCAGACGCGTACACTGTGAGGCGGCACGGCGCCGCGCTGCGGACCACGTCCACGCGGCACACGCCCGCGACGAACAGGGTGAACCCTTCGCGTAGGTAATAGGTTTGGGGTCGCAGCACCGTCTTGGGTATCGTCAACAGCAGCTCCTCCGTGCTGAGGAGGGACAGCACTTGGTCCGGCAGTATCACGCCGGGTGTGTCGTATAACCATTTACTTTGAGCGAATAGCTTATGCTTATCGTCCAAGGTGGTCAATTGTGTTCGTTTTTCTGCAATGTTATCATTGTGAACGACGTATTCGTTGAACGTCCGCCCTATGTGACCGATGAGAGAGGGCGCCTCCTTAAACTTGTGCTCCTCCAGCTGCCCCCGTCTTATTTCATTTTCGATTTTCATAATTTTAGCCTCCGTTTTAAGTCTAGTCATTCTCTCTCGCATCTTCCGTCCCGACGGCCTGTTGATCGGAAATTTTAGTAGATTCAGAGTGGTTCCTGGCCAACGACTCACCGTAGCCCGCTTGACAATATCTACTGCATGCACCTTACAATAATCGGACTGTAACAGTGCATTGAATAGTGAACTCTTTCCAACATTAGTAGATCCCACTAGGAAAACGTCTCCATTGTACAGCCAGTTGTGGAACATGGATGTGATGAGATTTTCAACTCCGTACCCAGTCTTTGCAGATATGAGGGCCACATATTTAATGTTCGCTTCCCCAAGTTTTGTTTTGTTTATTTCAGCCATCAGTGATTGCTTGATTCGCTTTAGATAACCAATGCTATCACCGGGAAGAAGATCCACCTACAAAACAAAGGAAATCTTACAAAGTTTTTTGTTCATAAAAATGTACTTTAAACTTGTACCCATCAGACTTACCTTGTTTGCAACAATAAACAGAGGTCTATTCTTCCCAATGATGTCAACAATTCCTGGCCACAAAGAGCACGGGAAGTCCAACAGGTCCACCATGAGCAACACCAGGGACTTTACATATCTGTAAAGAAAAAAAATCAACCATGTTTCACCATCATGTAAACTTCATAAAGATTACACAGCTCTTACAAATGAAAGGGGTATTAATGAGGATTTATCTATTTCATTAAAAGTTATGTAGACCATCAACTAGATGGTTAGATGGTTGTTATACCTTATGGATTGCAACAACTTCTCATACTCCTCAGAATCTACGGTGACATCTAAAGCAATGTTGTACTGTTTAAGAAAATGACAACGCTGGCACTCTGTAGTCTTCAGTTCATCATCTGTTCTTCCAATATATATTTCACTCGGCAAATATCCAGGGATTGAAGAGTCACTGCAGTGAAGGAGAGCTCCGCACCCTCCACACGGGATCCTACTGATCCCCACGTCAGGATTAGGAGTGCCGTAATGCTGTGACCAACCAAATTCCAATTCCTCAGCATCCATGTCCTCTGTTAACTTGGTATCATCAAAGTGTTCATAGTTTTCCATCCAACGTTTTATGTTGGAGCAATCAAACTCAGGTTGTTCAGTGTCACTAGTGCTAGGTTTAGATGAGATACAACTTTTACTTGTGACATCCTCCTTATTTGGCTCTTCGTGGTTATTTATATGATCCATTTTCACTTGGGTTGTCTTAGCGAACGGGAGCTGGAATGTAGGATTTGATTCTGTAACCTCCTCGGCAACTTCAGGCAGTAATCTATCTTTGTCTACGTAATATCTAAGTGCCACTGGCAACGGTGGCAAACATTTTTCGCTGAAGCTTGAAGATTGCGCCTCCTTTGCCTGTTTAATTAATTTCACATGATACTTCATGTGACCCAATTGTACCTTTTCACTTTCTAAATAAGAGTTAAAGACTATTTTATGCTTGTATTGACGATAGAGGTTCTGGAAGTCTTTTTTATCAGGTTGCTTATTATCGTTTTCTGCGATTTGATCCCCACTTGGAGCGGCGGTATGGTTAAAATAAATTAAACCTCTTCGCTTTGTATGTAACCTCAAAACGTTCCGCACCGAGTAGTACATGTTTAACAATAGTTTTGCTCTCACTTCTCTCACTTTCTCTAAGGTAACATCTTGGTGCTAATACAATGCATCTACAAATACAATAGAACTATTTTCGTGTGAGTTTACGCATCGCACGGTACCGCGGTACAACTTAGTTTGTTTGACACGAGAAACGTCATGTCACCCAATCTGACACCATTCTCACGCGATACGTCAAAATTGTATATTGATCATTTGGCTGACAGTTGTAGTGTTGTTCCTTAGTGTTTTTTGTTACGATTTTTTATTAGATTTTTAGTAACAATTTAAATATGCACTGTTAATCAGAAGATTATTTAATAGAATTATTTAAATAATATCAATAATTCAAGAACAGATTGTAGACTACGTATATATTCACAAATAATTACCTAAAATATGGCATGCCGTACAATGCGAAACTACTAGTTATTTACAACGGCGCCGCCGGCTTCAAACGGTTGATATCACTTGTGTAAACTGGTGGTGTAATACAATGTCACTTATTTCATTATGTGTTTAAAATTAATGTGATTTTAATTAACTTCTTCATTTCATACGTAACGAGTTTTGAAAGAAGTCGAATGGAGCTCATACGCCAGATATTATTTTTATTATTTTTTTACTTTCAAGGTAAGGCTGACCTCAATAGAGGAACATAGTCTAAGGTTCTATACTAACAATTATTTTTTCTTTGCAGGCAGATTCTGCGAATTAGACGTCGATGAATGCGAATTGAGGCCAAAGGTTTGCAAGCACGGTGTCTGCATCAATGTACCCGGCTCATACCAATGCTATTGTAAACCAGGTGAGACGCGGCTCCATATTGTCTCACGTCGACTGTATTAATTATTGTAAGATGAAGTGTTTAGACGATAAAACGAATAGACGATCCACTCGATGGTACGTGGTCACCGTCGGCAATCGTCGCGAACGTTCATCCGTAATGCCAAAGACGTCACCGACGCGTTGAAGACCCACTTATTAAACTGAACTTTGTTATTGACATTAATTATTAGCGGTCGTTAAGCGATTCGCGTGATGTGATGCGTATTGTTTTAGCCACTCTGGTGTGATCTTTTAACGCGCAGTTTAATATAGATGTAACATGTGAACCAGGTGTCATTGTCATATCGTACTGTTTGTACATTGTTTTATTTTTGTTTAAAAATGAGGCTACACCGGTGACAGCTGCGAGCAGGATATCGACGAATGTTTATCTTCTCCTTGCAAAAACGGCGGTACCTGTCAGAACTTGGAGAACAACTACGAGTGTTCTTGCATGGAGGGCTTCGAGGGTGAGGAGAACTGATATCAACATTTTATTGCCTTAGTCATTCTAGTAATTGAATATTGGTGTATCATGTGTTACTCGATCGTATATCAGGCAAGGACTGCTCCATAAACATAAACGAGTGCGCGAACAACCCGTGCGCGGCCGGCTCCACGTGCGTGGACGGCATCGCCACGTACACGTGCGTGTGCCAGGAGGGGCTCACGGGGCCGCACTGCGAGATAGACATCGACGACTGCGAGGTAACACACGCTTTACTATATTATCATTGACATTAGCAGGACCCACTCGCTGCCAGCTTGTATTATTTATTAACGAATTGAACGAGCCCTGTCGTTGCGGTGTAGTCCCAGCCGTGTCAGCACGGCGGGCGGTGCTCGGACGGACTGAACGCGTACTGGTGCGACTGCGCGGACACGGGCTACTCGGGCGAGGACTGCTCCCTCAACATCGACGAGTGCGCGCCGCGGCCGTGCCAGAACGGCGGCACCTGCTTCGACGACGTCAACGACTACCACTGCAACTGCTTCCCCGGCTTCACAGGTACTTTTATTGTAATCGTTTAGTAACATTGCAATCTGATACCCCGAGAGATCGGACGTTGGGATTTCACGTCTTCGGCTCGACGCGTCCTTGACGCCTTTTTCGTTACGGACTACGGTCACCAGACGCGTCGAGAACGTTACGTAGAACTGTGCTCGGAAGTTTTAAATGCGGTCCCGGAGGTCGGAGTCCGCGAGTCTAATTCCGTCGATTGGCGTCAGGCAAGAACTGCGAGATAGACATCAACGAGTGCGAGAGCTCGCCGTGCAAGTACAACGGCGTGTGCCTGGAGCGCAGCAACCACAGCCTGTACCACGCGGGCGAGCGGCCCGTGCAGGTGGGCCCGCAGCCGCACATGCTGCTGCCCGCCTCCTTCTACGAGGAGTTCTCGCTCGAGAACGCCAGCGGGTGAGTACCGACCGTCTCCGGCCGCGTGCGTCCCGCGGACGGTCGGCGGCGGCTAACGAGGCGTCGTGCGGTGCAGGTACGAGTGCGTGTGCGTGGCGGGCACGACGGGCGCGCGCTGCGAGGTGAACGTGGACGAGTGCGCGTCGGCGCCCTGCGGCCACGGCGGCAAGTGCGTGGACGAGGTGGGCGGCTTCCACTGCGACTGCGCGCCCGGCTACCAGGGCGAGCGCTGCGAGGACGAGATCGACGAGTGCGCCATGTGAGCCATACGCGATTGTGTAACGACCGGAGCCGGTCCTTCGCCTTTGTTCGATAGTCGTGTGAGCGGTGATGATGTGAGATCGTTTCGGCAGCTACAAGCCGTGCGCGCACGGTCGATGCCAGGACCTGCGCGCGGCGTACTTCTGCCACTGCGAGGCGGGCTGGGGCGGGCGGAACTGCTCCGTGGTGCTGGAGGGGTGCCGCGGGGAGCCGTGCCGCAACAACGGCACCTGTCTGCCGTGGCTCCGGGGCGACACCGAGCACCGGTTCAACTGCTCGTGCGCCCCGGGACACTACGGGACCACCTGCGAAAAGGTACCGTCGTTTAATATGGCATTCGATTATTACGAAACCCTACTGAGCTTTTAAACTAGGCTGTGCAGAGCTGACCGGGAGGGTTCCGGCGCAGCTCACGTCCTGGCAACTTCGGGGGCGGCCTCGACCGTGGACGGAGCTGCTTCAGCCCCATTATTTTCCATTGTTAATGACGTGTAAATGCGATGGACTCGGAGTTATGCAGCCACACTTGCAGATAACGACCATGTCGCTGGAGAAGAGCAGCTACGCGGAGGTGAACACGTCGCGCGAGGAGGGCTACGACGTGTCGTTCCGGTTCAAGACGACGCTGGGCAGCGGCCTGCTGGCCATGGGCCGCGGCCTCACTTACTTCTTCTTGGAGCTGTCGCACGGCCGGCTCAACCTGCACTCCAGCCTGCTCAACAAGTGGGAGGGGGTTTTCATCGGCTCCAACCTCAACGACAGCAAGTGGCAGAAGGTACCTATTATTATTATTGATTATTTCGATCGATCGTTTCTCTGGTTTAAAACCAAACACCGAAGACCAAGTTACCGTTAACCTCACAAATATTTATTTCAGTATTATTACATCCACATATTTTCGGTCTCATTAAATCACAATTAGTCAGTGGTGTATCGTAGGGGTTGCGTAGATAAATAAAAGTCCAAATACGTTTACACTTCTTTGCTTGTGCGGTATTACACAGGGAAAGTTAATAGCGATAAGCACACAGAAGAAATAGAAGTCCACACATACGAGCACATAGAAAGAACAGAAGGAGTAAAAGCGATAGTAAAGTCTGAGCACTAGGACTAGAAAATAGGAACAATATACTGTGCAATCAGAGCCGGATTAACCCTGTGTAGGCAATACAATTTTCGGGCCCCTTTTCTTTACCTACTCTGACTGACTAAATCATGTGATGTATTTTTTCTGTC
>DWPQ01002084.1:0-11125 GCA_018251795.1 Perichares adela | reverse complement strand
GGTGTAAGATAGTCCGTTAATCGAGGAAGATTATAGGCTATATAACATCACGCTGCAACTATTAGGAGCGAAGAAATGATAGAAAATGTGAAAAATGGCGAAACAACGTTGGCGGGGTCAGCTAGTACCTAATACAATATCTGATTCTGCCGCTATGATCACATTAATTTCTTAGGGAAAAGTCGAACTAAACATCTGCCGCCAGGTCAAAACTTACGGGTGAGAGAATAAAATGTGAACCACGTTTTCTTTTGTAATCGGCCCTCGAAAAGATTCGGTCCGACGGCAAGGAAGAGGGGCCAAATTAAGGAAATTAACTTTTTTTTATTAAAAACATTTTTGCCCTTGCAAATGACGTTTCATTAATTGTACGATTTAATTAAGACTGGAACAAACATTTTGTTATTAATTTGAAAGTCAGTTTTGGCGGTGATTTACATAAAGACTAATATAACTTTTGGCGGTCAAGGCTCGTTATATTTTTGCGCTTGTTTTCATATTTCGTAACCTATATTAAAATATTAATCTTCATTTCTATGTTCTTCTTTGTTCTTTATATATTCTAAAGATTGGATGATTAGAAAATGCTATTTAGCATGCAGTCTGTAACTGCATGGCGGTGACCACTTGTAATTTGGTGACTCTACTCGTTGACGATTGAGATAAAAAATGTAAATAAATATTCGGTACTTTAAATACGAGAATAGCTACTGAAAACAAGAAACAAAATTGAACTTGGGATTGAACTCCGTTTTCAAACGACTCCGTAGCAAGTTTATTCAAATAAGTATTGCATTTGAAACGAACTCAAAGTAAAATGTTGATGTAGTTTTCTGATGTTATTTCCCTGTAAATAAATTCCATATTTTATCATTCAATTTCAAAGTTATCTTCGCTATTAAGTATTTGATTTCCGCCATTATGTCTAACTGGAAAATGATCGAGCGGTTCCTGACAATCGTTTACTGCATTAGCATGATACTTGCAGTTCACAATGACACGCTGTGTAATCTATTTTCAGCTTTATTCCTTTACGATAGGACACTCGGGACATGTCCTTATGAAATGAAACAATTACGGCATGATCGTTGCATAATCTGTGAGCAAATTATGTGAAACTGTAACTAATATAGTGGTTGGAGATTGCTGGACATCAACTGCTCGTTTTGTTTGCTTTCCATTACTGGTTATCGGGAATTTATAAGATCGCTGAAAGCTTACGAAATTGCTAGTTAGAGCGCATTAGTATTAAGTCATGTAACTCATATTAAGCAACGTTAAAAGTCTATTAGCAATTTATTCGTAGTATGCGTATAAAGTATGTACCAAAATTGTATACTCATCGTGACTTTGATTTCGACATCATGTTCAATTAAAGTATCGATAATGTAATATTTCTTATTACATTAGCAAAATCGTTTAGACTTGTCTAACGCAGTTATTATCAACATAACTGATGTGACCTATTAGTGATTTAAAGTTATTCTTGCGTTATTGGATATAAACAGCGTTTGTAGCCTCTGACTGATAAGGGGCTTCATCCATCCTTGCCAAGCCCCCAGTTTGTAGTACAACCCTCTTAAACTCTTGTCACTATGTCCCATCAGTCCCTATAAAGTAAAATTATAAAATACCTTTAGACACGATATGGTAAGGTCTTTGACCAGTTAACCAAAATTAAACGACACGTTGAGCCCTCTCCCGAAATCACTTACACATTTTGACACATTTCATCGCTAATTAAACTGCAGCCATCTGGATATATGTACTCAAACATGTTAAGCGGTTTATAAACTTTCCGTCGTGGACTTTTATATGAAACAGGGTTTAATATCGGTATGTAATCCAGTTATAGAAGAAATTAAAAAAAGGAAGAAACTTTTTTATTCTCAATTACATTAAATATTTCAGAAAACTTATAACTAGAATTCTTCGTAATATTGACTTACGCATTGTGCAAAATATAATTTCAGTATGCAGTGATAATTAAATTTTAATATTTTGGTAACATTAATTTAACATTAATATTCCATCATTCGGTGTAGTGTACTAGTTTTGATTATTGTGTTAACGCGTTAAGTGTCTTTTATAAAAATCTTTTGACAAATAATTTAACTGAACCATTAAAAGAAATAGAAGCCCTACACCGCATTTAATTTTAGTCACATCAAAAACATGTTTTCTTAGAATTTCATCATTAAACATAAACAGAAGTTCCGCAGCGTTCCATAAGCATGTTAATGCTGTATGTATATTGTATAGTATGCTCATGTGTCGAACGAGCAACGGACGTCAGTGTACGAAGCTACCACAAATACCACAACGTCAGCTGACTATAACATTGCCGGTGAGTGTGGAAGACGGAGAGTGCATACAATGCTTAACTTATAGCGACTGTCACGTATACACACCTCGAGTAATTCCAGTTTTAACATTACGAAGCTAACTGTACCGGTTATGTACTGAAATGGAATTTACGCGTAAACTTTGAGATAAAAGCTTAAATGGCGCACCAATAAAGTAATCGGCTTATGGGTGTTATCGAGGAGGTATTTAAAATTTTACGGTTATAAGCCCGGCTTAACATTCAGAATCGAGTGAAGACTGTAATGAGTTTATTGCTCACACTTTGGATTTAACGAGCCATTTCTCAGTTAATTTATGCAGATCAGAAACGTTGTCTACCTACGTAACTGATTTTATTGAATTCGAGTTAGATTTTAGTTAATATTAGCGAGTTAAGTTTGATTGTAAAATTGTCAACGTTTACTGGGTTATGTTCAGTTGTAAAATTGTCAACGTTTACGGACTGCAAAGTGTTGAAAATAAAGTTTTACGTAACCTAAAATATACCTACAATAATCTTGAATAACAGTTAATTTACCAGTAGTCCAGTACCCGTTAAGGAATTCCATTGTTTATCCTTGGACCTCATTATCGAATCTTTTTATGGGATGATATCAATAGTATAAGCTTTCAAACAAAAAAAAAGAATAATGTAAATCGATCCAGAAGTCACGGTGAAATCGATGAGCATACATTTACAAATACGATTTAAAAATACATTTACCGTAAAGAAAGTACTTTCTGGTTTAAGTCACCTAGTGTTTAACTGAATAGGATATTGAGATCAAAGATTTTTACAAACAAAGCTATCTGAGTCCTCAAAAGTAGCTTTAAACTTGTCTATATTAAATTCTAATTGATGCTACTTGTTACAAATATACATGGTTGGTAGATGCCACTTGGCATTAACTGGACTGCATCTGATTTTGCCGTTGCCATATTTAAAATCATTTAATTTTTTTTGCTTTACCTGGCTAAATAAAAAATAAAAATTTCCCAGACACAGGGGAATTATTTTTATAAATTTTATGAAACATAATATTGCGTAGGTACGTGTGCCATTTCAACTCATCGTTTACACAAAATAAATGTTTATGTTCTTAATTGGCGATATTTATCTTGTTGCCGTCAGAAAACGTAACAAAGTTGAAGGTACGAAAAAGATAAAAAATTTAAGATAAAACTTTGTGAAGTTCTTCAATAAAACAAGTTTCATAAATCGTGACTGAACTGCGTGCAATCTCGCTGGATACCTATCGGTTTTGTTTCTTTATATTTTGTACGCTTCATAGTGAATGTTTGTGTTTTAGATATTCCTACGAATGGTGCAGTAACCTTTTTAATGTGGAATTCTTTCACTTTCACACTAATAGATCGATTTTTAAATACTTATAAATGTTGTTTTACGAACGCGTTTCTGTTTTTTCAGTTATAATTAATTGTTTAAACTCTGCTCTATGGTACGCAGCAATATTAGGTGACTTAATTATTGGAAATGATAGAAATAACTTAACACATTTCTTCAACACAGTGCAGTTATCTTTTTTTAAAAGACCAAACATTAGCGACCGATGCAATAGCCATGAGGCTTACTGCTAGCTGATACTGTAGAAACTGTTGGACCATAAGTTCTTTTTTGCAAGATAATACCAACGATAGGTCATTTTGTAAATCTTTTTATAAATAATTAAGTGTAAAATAATTGTGCAAACATTCTTAACAAGTTCGTGTTTATAACGTACGTTTTTAACGTCCTGTTTATATCTATTGAAGTATTAAAACCTAGTCTTGTCTATATTTATAAACACTGTCATCAGGGCATAAAATACAATAGTCATCTGTTTACGATGGAAGTTATATAAAGTACTAATAATCGAGGTCGTAATATTCTGCCCCAAGGAACGCCATTATTAATAAATTTATGTTTTGTTTTGTATGTAATGTTTGGTTTGACTTGTGATTCCTTTGTACTGGAAGTAATTGTTTCCGGTGACTTAAATAACTATTTACCTAGTTACGTTCCTTTCCTCTTATTATAGTTGTATTAATTATTAAATGAAGCGTCGTCAAGCCAGCTACGTAAGATTATAATACTTAAATTTACGAATAGGGTGTTGTATTGTTAGCAATTATTATATGATTATAGTTATGGTAATATTTTTCACATGTATTACTGTTTATGTACACAACAAAAATATGTTATTTCATATATTGGTATAAAATAAAATGTTTTTAATATATTTATAGAAGACCGTTATACATTTTATGCAAGCCAAACGCCTATGGTCACCTTAACCCTAGTAGGTGGATATATTATGGAATCCATGTAATACCAGTGTCAATACGTATTTAACGCACTGAATGTTTCAATTACAATTCAGCTACATATCGTAACTAGCTCTGGGCGAGGTGATTATAAATTCTAATTAGAGCTTTTCATTTCCGATCAAATAGACTTGTTTGTTTACGCGCCCACGCTGGACCGCATTCATAAATTTGTTATTTATGAATGCTGTATTCAAATGTTTTGTAGATGAACACATTATTGCTTGTTTGTGTTTCGTCCTGATATTAATATTGTTTTCTAATATTTATATTTTTAGAGAATTACTTGATTTCGTTATGTGATTTCTGAATACAGTTTAGAATCTCTGAATTATATTATTTTTTCTGAATATTTTCTTAATATTAATACAATGCAGGGCATAGTCCATTTAGTTATTCAGATTGGCAGTCCTTGTATTATATCTTCGAGATCGTCTTAGAGGTGCAAATTTTCTTATGATTTTTTGGTAAACGAAAACATCATAAAGTGATAATTATTTCTAATACTCAATTACGAACAACAAGAAACAGACTTAGAGTTTACGATGGAATAAATACGTGTCATGAGTGATAAATTAATTAGGTAACTTAGTAAAACTTGTGCTATCAGTGATGCGGATCATGAATGAAAACTCTTACGGGCAACGAAAGTCAGTGTAAGTTTTTTACTGGGTCACTTAGTTTATTAAGAGGAGGTACGTTAGGAAGCTTTAGTCGAGAAAAGAAGCTGACGTAAAGTAACGTCGACCTATTTTGCAGCGTACTTTTACTTTTTATTAGAAAAGGAAACCGCATTTTTAATCTGTCTGTAGTTTATTCAAAGTTTAAATTATATCTACAAACTTAGTTTGCAATTAGCGGTTGAAAATATTGTGAAGAACTGAAAGAAAGTAAAAAGTAGCGTTAGTAGAAGCGCTACTGCTGTCTGCGATGTTTTATTTCTACAGGAATGCAAGTTTGTATTTAGGAAGTACGAAAAAAGTTAACTGTTTTATGTTTCGATAACAAGGTAAAAATAATGAGGTGTTAAATAATGAGGATGATGAAAAGTTAGTTATTATCTATTTTGTAGTAGTGTAATTATTTTTTATTATGCAGTAGCAGTAATAGCTTAGTAATTTGTTTGTTGGTCTTTTGAATGGGAGGTCGTGGGATCGAATCCGGCGCGCACCAATTATTTTCTAAAGCGTGTATTAAAAATTAATTAGGTATCTCTTACCTGCACATTTGAGAGTTTTACGTAACGTTATCGAAGATGCGTGAAGTCTGCCAACCCGCACTTGCTCATTATATTATGGCCTTAAGCCCTCTCAGTATAAGCGGAGACCCAAGCCCAGCAGTGTGACAACTATGCGTTATGTATCTATGAATTATCTATTATGTACGTTACACACGTACTATACATACATATATTTTTAACCGCCTTCATAATAATTGTTTTTTGTGAGATATTATATTTTCTATCGAGTTTTTATAAAGAGTTTTGTGTGTACATCTTATTAATTTGTATAAAAAATTAATACAATAATAGTTTGGAAAAAAAAAATTGATACTGACAAGTAAAATGAATCGATGAATGCAGGAGTTTAGTTATAAATACGTGAAGCAAAAACTTTAGACCCTTTTTTACTAAAATTGCGCGGACCGAGGAGTATTAAATTGGGCACATTTATAGTTTATGTGTAGGAAAAGTGCAGAACGCTGATATTTTTCGATGACACTGCTTTTAAATATAATCAATAAATAAAACATTACCCGCACTGAGCAATATACATAATTATGCATATACTTTTTGACGTTTATTATGCAAATGACAAAGGAGGTTTTAAAAAAAAAAGTTTTTAAGAAAAGTTTAGTTTTAAAATGATTTATGGTCGAATTTTGACCACTACGTGATCTCTAGTAATTTTTCTTGTATCAATTAAGAACGTTAAATCGTTGTACGAAGGTCTAAATTGTAACGAGTTAGGTACACAAGTCGGTTGGTACTTACAAACCCGCCACGACGTTTCAATCTTGGGTGGCCTCATTCTATCAAGTTCTCTTTCCGTTCCTCAGGGCATCATACATAATTAATTCATATTTAGGAATAGTTATTGAGTTTTTTACGTTTAGCTATTATAAAATGAATTTAGTTTTTTTGTCGATAGTACTTTTTCATCGATTTAATCAACATTCTTTTTCCAAGAAGTTAGTCAATTTGTCGCTTTATACTGGGTGTTAAAAATAAATATAAATATGTGCCATTACATGTAGTAAAAAGGTCTTGTCTAGGCATTCTAGTGCTTTGAATGTCGTCTCTCACATGAAGGGCCCAGGTTCGGGTCCTGTACGCATTTCTAATTCTTGAGATAAAACGTCATTTGTTAATGCTGACCCCCGCAAACATCCTTTTGCCATATAAATCATTGTATTAATAAGTAGGGGATAGTGATAGAAGGGTGAAAATTAAGGATTGTATAAATTTTTAACGCCCTTTAATAGAAAAATTAAAATAAATAAATTGTGTAAAAAACCAATGTCTGGGAAGGACTACCCTTATCACTTAGGGGTATGAAAAAATAGATTATGACCTATTCACAGACCTAGCGAATATACTCGTAGGTACATTATAAAATTTATAGATAGATGTGTAAGTAACACTAATCAATCATTGATAAAACGCCAATAAAACTTTCTCGAAGCGAATGCTAAAGTAGGTTACCCTCTAATCGACGTTTGATTTAAAATTAAACGACTTAACAGTTGGGGAGTGTTTGCATTGTTCATTATTCGTGGCAGCAGAGCACAGAATTTCAGATGGTGCTTTTACGTTCAGCTTAATTATTCAAATATTTATTTAAGTTTTGAGGGGAAAGTACAGGTACATATTCATAAACTTTATATCCTACTTAATACGCTTTATATTGTTGTTTAACTCCAAAATGTATGATGAATCAATGTAATCCATCATCACAGTTCATTTGTGTTGCCGCGGGCTTACAGTTTTCATATTGTAAGAAGAGATCACAATATGAGATGTATAGATATAGGCCGCAATAGACGCTGGGTAAGTGCAGATATTCAGACTTCACACAGCTTCGAGAGCACTAAGTATCACTCGTGCAGGTTTCCTAAAGTTAAATGCTAGGTTTAATGTTGTTCAGGCAAAATTTAGTTAGCATTAAACCCGTAAGTTCCTTAATAATAATAATTCCTTAATTACAATAAAGTGTTCTTTCATCGCATTTGTAAGTTCCCTGGAACTTGAACACAATTTTCGTTTACGGTGAACATAGACAAGACGTAAATCATGTTATACATCTGTAAGTCAAAACCCGGTTACTTTTGCGAGCGCTGCTTTCGAAGTTGTAGAACATTATATTTACTTGCGAAAAATAAACAAAATCCAACTTTGAAAATGATGTCACTCGTAGGATCTAACTCGGATGAACTGAATTCGGAAAGTACGCTATATCTTTTCATTCATTTTAAAGTTGAGAAATGCAATACAACATTTAACCTTATCATCTACTGAGCACATTGTCCTGAACTATAGCACTCTCTATAGATAGCACATTCGATAGCACGTCGTTCAAAGCTGTAGCGAAATTAAAATTCTAGTTAGGTATTCGATTTTGAACCTTACATTCTAGTATTTAACAATGAATGATATGAAACAACTTAAGCGATAAACAGGGCCGGTAAGCTCTGCGCTTCATAAATTATAAACCGGTGACGTTCGGATTCAAATAAAGGCATTCTGAACAAAGACCTCATAACACGGATTTATCAGTCCTCATGGTAAATATGCGTAGACTAAAGATGTGTAAGTAAGATATTACAGACTCAATACGGGTTGTCTTTCCGCGGGCGTGCTAGCTGAATACGAATAAACAGAAACCAATTAAGTAAATGTGCGTCTTGTGTATACTACCCATAAAAACTTAATTTGAATTATTAATTTTAATATTCTTCTGGCTTTCGCGATTGAGCTCTCACGAAATCATTTTTAAGCATTATGCATTCACGTATTTTCAGAGTCAAACATTATCTAACCACCATAGGGATCTAGCGCCATTAGTAGTTCACCGTTCAATAGGGTGTATGAAGTCCAGGGGTAGTTTCACTTGCATTCCAGGATAAAGTATTTGCCCTTTGCACTCCAATAATTAATTTCCGGTGTATTTTATGACTAACCACATTTTTTTTCTTCCGCAGGTAATAATTTCTGTGGAATCCAACCAAGTTACTAAAACTCCTGTCTAACTGCAATGGATTTCGATGATCTTCCAATGCTCCGTAAAGGTAAACGTAATGACAAACAATGTCCACAACAAAAATATAAAACTTATTTCTTGACTTTTTAAATTAATAAATCTGTCTTTTTGACTACGGGATCTGCGTCAAAGTGAATACGTTTATCAAAATCATCATCATTAGTAGTGCTTTCGGGATCACTGACCTCTATGGGCGACCTTGGACGTTTATTGTCAGGTGACCCGTCTGCTCGTTTGCTGTTGACATAAAAAAAGTAAACCACTTCATTATTGTCTTCACGACACCGCAACCAAAACTCGAAGCAATTCATGGTTGCTTCTAGAAGCAGAGTGGTAAGCCACTTAAAGAAGCCAGGTAAAATACTTTAAAACCGAGGAAAAACTTGATCGTACCTGCGACACCGAACCTAGAGCAAGGGGTAAAAGGTGGTGGGCGTTTATTTATTTAATCAAATAAAGAAAAGAAATTGGTAAAATCACACGTAGAAAAACTCACTTTCTGTATTACTCCGTGCGAAAGTAAAAGGTGAAAAGGAATTATTTATTAGAAGGTTCTGACTTGCTACTCCTTACGAACTTATAAATATTAATATCCTCCCACCTCTGAAACGTAACCTCTTCCGACCTGCCGTATTCTCCTGGAATACTTCAGCGTTGGTTATAGAATTAATTTTATAACAACTACAAATAACTCTCAAGAATCTTTTTAAGAAGAAATCTTTTACCGAATTTACGTCCTAAGTCTGATGGGTGTCTTATATTGTGGTAACATGTTAAACGCCGGTATCCTCAACGTTGGTTTTGTGTATTAGTAATAATAAATTATAACAAACGCAGGCGATGAAAAATGTCTTGAGTAAAAAAGTAATTAGTTCTCCATAATATCTTCCAAAATGTGTGAAGTCTACCAATCCTTGGACTGGGCTGGATGATGGCTATAAACTCTCGCTTAAGAACTAGGCCTTTTTTTTGTATCAGGGGGGAGATCTTCTTATAAGATACCCGACCTTTCAGTGGAAAGGTCTTGGGTTATGTAGGATTTTCACCTACTAAAACCCCCTCGGCATCCATCCGGCGCATATGGAAGCCCCGGGATCTCTAGCCTAGCAGGAAGACAGGTGTGTTATGTCTATAATCATCTGAAGAGCAAGTTATCTTTTCAGAAGTACTTCTCACCGCATTATCAATATTGATATATTTATGTATATCATGTTAAGTATATTTCATACTTACGCTATACAAAACATTTTGTACCGAAACATGTGTCACAGTATATGTCGAGATATAACAGACCAGATTATGGCGGATTATGAATATAATATGTATCATTCCCGGCTTACGCATAAGTAATACGACCGGTAATCCTCACATTACCCAATTAGCTGTAAGCTTCCTATATCAGGAGTTGAGAACCATAACTCTAAAACATCTAATTAACTCATGTCTAATATTACCAACCACCGAATATAATGAGATGTAACCCTATTATGGACAATAAATTATAACATTATATTGTATTTATAACGAGCATTGTGTAATATTTCGATAAACACTATAAATAATGTTCTAGTAGGATAATCTCAATGACACTTATTACGTATGCAAATGGAAAGTGATAAATTATGGACAGCACCACGTTCTCCGCCAGTTTCTAATATCGTCGAATAAAAAAGAAGTGATTACAGCCACAGCGCCGTTAAAGTCGTTTTACAAATAAGTAGCCGTATGATAAGCATTATATTGTCGGCTACTGATTGCGGTAGAATCGCATTAACATTCCGGTTTTTAGTATATATGCTTTAAACTAGTAGCTTTTGTTAAACAAATATTGTGGTGGAAAGAGTTCCATCTATGGTTCATTCCAAGCGAACTGTTTGCCTGTAGTACTGTTTGTTGACTAACAGACAAGGCATTGGCGCTTAGCTCCTTATTCAAATTGTCGGCAAACCCCTTGCCCTTATGCCCTTAGGACGTTCGCAGCCCCTATTTTTCGAAGAGGTCTTACCCCCTCTTTGCTAGTTTAGTTCTTCTCTGGCGGAGCATTCCAAGCTCGCCTTTCTGTTCGCGGGAAGCTGTAAAGGCCGCTAGGGCCAACAGCAAAATGTCCATCAGAAACAACAAACGATAGTGCTCACTTACCAAAAGGTTGTTGTTGTAAGTTCTTGGGTATGACAACAAAAACGAGCATACGGGTC
>DWPQ01002083.1:0-11125 GCA_018251795.1 Perichares adela | reverse complement strand
ATCCATGTAACTGGGTCGAAATATCGGCAAACAAATAAACAAATATATATATCGTGAGTACCCGTAAAATACTAATAGTGTTATACAAGTAACCTTGTGACAGAATTGACACTGATGGAGGGCCAAGTGAGAGACCCTGGGTACAATTACCGTGTCTACTAGAAACTGCAATCGAATTTAAACAACGTTATAACAATAAATTTTCAGGACGGCTACATAGAAAGATTTGCAATGGCGTGCGAGGCGGTGCAAGAGGGCAACATCCCGCCGCGGATCGGACTCGCCAACATGGAGGCCGAGCTGCGTGCTAGGTACTATACTTACACCATCTGTGATTCTGAGGTACCGGTATTGGACAGGTGCAGGAGTACGGTACTAACGTTATGCTATCTCAGTACTTTGTCCCCGTGAAGCCCTAGAGACCGCTGGAAAAATTTATTATGCAGCAACAATACTACCTGGTATGTTATTTTGGAACATGTCGACTATCAATGTGTTTAGTCTCAATCCTGTTTGATCGGGACAATAATGCCTTTGGTATCATGTCCGTGAACACCGGTGACCGCTTGCCATCAGTTGAGTCTATTCGTTTGTGGCCTATTAACATTAAAAACAAGTCTAATTGTAATATGAGGATCGGCGTGGTGACTAATAAACATATATGGTAGTGTGTGTGACTAAAATACATATGTGGTCAAATCGTTGTGTCAGTATTGCAGAGCTGCCGACCGCCAACGTGGAGGCGCTGGCGCGCTACCTGCCGGTGGTGGCGGACAAGCTGCTGCAGCTGCTGGTGTGCGCGCCGCCGCTCAACGGACACCCGCTCAACATCTCGCAGGACGCGTTCTCGTGTCTCGCGCATCTGTTCACTGATATCACGGTCGGTCACTACCCACTACCTATACCCATTACTTCTACCCATTATTTACACCAACTACATCTACTAAGAGTTTCGAATATTTTTTTATGTACACTGTAGTGTCACTCACCGGTACAGAGTAGCAAATGATGTGTTGTTCATTCACTAAAAAGTAATAGATGGAGTTCCCTAATTAAGCTAATTGGAATGGTATAAATACTATGATACTTTGATGTAAACTGTATTAGAAACTATATTAGAAATTATAAGCTAATTATAGGTATAGTACTAAGGTATAGTAAAAAGGACAATGAACTCAAAGTTTATGACATGATATTACTTGGTAGCCCGTTGTACATGGCAGGTATAATTTTGGATATAAAGAAACTTAATTTAAATGCACATGGTTTTAATGCCATATCACAGACAATGAAACTAACATAAAATATAGGGTAAAACAAGTATAATAAAATGAATTAAAAAATAAATTAAGTTAACAATACACCTGTGACAATAATAAGTAACATCGTGTTCGTTTGTGCGTGCTCGTGTTGCGTACAGAACATGAACGAGGGCGCGACGTGCGACGCGCACGGCCGCAGCGGACTCATCAGTGCGTACATCCAGTACCAGTGCCGCGTGCCGCGCCCCGCGCTCTCCGACCGCGACGTCGGCCTGCCGCTGCCGCCCTCCGGTATCTACACAATACTGTACCACCTACATCTAACAACATTTGTTGACACACGTATTCAAAGTGTAACTCGTGCCCTAGTCAGAATAGAAGCCCATAAACATTACATTTTTGCCAGTTGAGGTACTGCCACAGAAAGCGTTGCCTCGTTATTCAGTTCTGGAATGAAGCTAAGCTCAACAGTAAAATTGTTATGAGTCACCAAAATTGAAAAACGTCATTCTGTAGATATAGAATTAGTAACACACGGGTGTGCAGTTAGACTGTTTATAAGTTGTGAATAATTTTTATGTCAATAGCCAACAGATGAACAGACGGACCACCTATGTAAGTGGCCACTACCATCCGTGGACGCTTTTAAACGAAACACAGCGACCAAGTTGTATTAAATGTCCCCTGCAGCCTATAACCAAATGAAACAAAATTAAATGTTATAAGTAATATCGTAATGATGTTGTTCAGTGATGAGCGACGGGTCGTGCAAGATCCTTCACGAGGAGCTGGCGCTGCAGTGGGTAGTGGCGAGCGGCGCCACGCGGGACCTCGCCATGCAGAACTCATGGTAACGTTACATACAACGTCTCACTACATTATCTGTTGAAACATTTCAGTCCCTATTGATATGTGTGAATGCGTTTCAAATAAATCATCAGACAGCTTATCGTACTAATATATATCATAAATGTATATCCCCTTGGCAGGGCTCTGTTCGAGTTAATGATAAAGTCAATGGTGGAGTACTTGTACTGGAGCGGCGCGCACGAGGCGCCGCGCAAGGCGCGCTTCCCGGAGCAGTTCACTGACGACGTCACCACGCTCGTCACCAACCTCACCGCTGAGATCATTGCAGGGTTAGTTTTTGTACACTTGTGCAGTACGCAATTTTGAGTACCAGTGGACCGTGCGTGTGTGTAGTTCTATTAAATGCTAGTTTCCACTTCTGATGTAAATCAGCGGGACAAATTAGATTGCCTAGCCAAAATATCAAGTTTTTTTGTATCGTCCATACGTGTTAATTTCCTCATAAAGTTAAATATTATAAAAAAATATATCAACATAAGTTGTTTTACTATGGATTACGTTAATGTTGCCATACTCATAATTTTACAATCGTTTTTGTAACCTGAAGTGTGTCGGTTTTGAAAGTAAAAGTTAGATGCTTGCTATGCTTTTGTCATCAGAAATTAGTTTCTAAAGTAAATATATATGTTTTCTAATTAAAGTACTAATAGACTACTGCCTTGTCTTTTCACAATGGTGCTCCTAAAATATTAACCTTGGTGAACGTTTGGTAGGTACGGCAAGAACAGCCGGCTCACACAGAGCCTCAACAACAGTCTCGCGTTCTTCATGTTCGACCTGCTGAGCATCATGGACCGCGGCTACGTGCTCAACCTCATCCGCGGCTACCATAAACAAATGTGCGCCAAGATTGCCTCCCTGCCGGATGCCGTGCCGCTCGTCCACTACAAGGTTAGTTATAATGCCAGGAACGGACTAATAGTAGTAACAACAAAATTATCAGACGCTTTACAACTAAGAATAAGAACAAAGGGGCGATCCTGTTGCTAAAAAACTTTTAGTTTCAACACAAATTATTTTACTTTAAACCGGAAATCTATATCTCTAATATCGTTAGTTTTATATTATTGTTGTTTACAGTGATGTAACATAATAACGCTTCATTAATTATACTACAAGCCTTAGGTAATAATTTACCTCTTACAAAAAACAGGTGAACAGTTTTATTTCTCATGGTTATTAAATAAAACACAATAATGTGTAATTGTCACTTCGTTCGTCAGTGGCACAGGCGGTGGTCATCCGGGCCCTCGTGCACTATAAATTAATTAGTCTCGGTGTTCGAGCCTAAGTTGAACCAGTCGTTAGTGAAAACGATTTACTCACATCATTGACAATTATTAATGGACCTACAAGTGAACAGGTATTGTGAAGTGTTGTCCGCGTCCAGATCTCGTTCCTGCGCATAGTGTGCTCGCACGAGCACTACGTGTCGCTGTGCCTGCCGGCGGGCGGGGCGCAGGCCGGCGGCGGGTCCCGCGCGGCGTCTCCCGCGCCCTCCGCCCGCTCGCACGCCTCCGACGACACGCGGCGCCGCACCGCGCTGTCGCACGAGTTCCGGTCGCGGCACTACCTGGCCGGCTTGCTGCTGGCCGACCTCACCGCCGCCTTGGAGCTCCAGTGAGTCACTCTCTCTAATCCTTCATTTCCTCTCACCGTGATAAGGTTGTGGATAGGGCATTAATATAACTTTGTATCGCAGTCAATAAAGTAACAAACTTACCCCATGCCCCATTGTAATGGTAAATGGCACCATTCGAGTTAAGCTTTCTCCAGTGCTGCAGCCGTGCATTCGTGGTTTGGCCTTAATCGTGATAGTGCATATATAAATGAGAGGATCACTGGGTCATGTGAAATATAGACATCTTGTAACAGGTCCTTGTCAGGTAGTTGGTACGAACGATTAATGTTTTACGTTTAAACCTAGTGCATGATTCGAGATTGATTTTACATTTAATCAGCCCGGCCAGTCCATAAGTACTACCGACGCCATTTAAAATGCGATATTACCCCGTATTAGCTTAGTAGTATTTTAGTATGCGCCTAGGAAGCCCCTCTGTCCACGTGAAGCCGTAAAGACCGCTAGGGTCAGTAGCAATATGTCCATAAGAAAACCTCGCATTATTAGATACAACAAAACTAACTGTCGTGGGTTGTACCGCCTGTGTCCTGTGTCACACCATAGCGTCGTGCTGTACAGGAGCCCGGTGCTGCAGTGCGCGGCGGTGAACGCGGTGCTGTCGCTGCTGAGCGCGCACGACGCGGACCCGCGGCTGGGCGCGCCCGAGACCAAGGCGCGCGTGGCGGCGCTCTACCTGCCGCTCGTAGACGTCGTGCTGGACGCGCGCGCGCAGCTGCACCGACACTCACACGCTACCAAGGGTTATTGCACTATTTGTTCTTTTTTTTATTTAATTGATTACGCCTCGATCCCATAATATTTATCTGCACGAGTTGACACTATATTTCATTTTTAAAAATTTCAGAAATACTCCAGCTGGATAGTGAAATGTCTCAATTTGGAAGCCTATTGTCGCCGACATCTCCTGAAGGTGATTTTAAGCAAGTAAGTTTACTTATTGTGTATTATAACGTACACATAAAACCATTACTTTAAGTCCCATTTTGGTGCTCATTCCATTTATTTTGCGAGCTATCGTCAATTCAAGATTTCTAATATCGAGAATAAATGCACACATGCGTGTCTTGCGCCGAGGAGGTGAAATTATTTTACAAATCCAATACTAAACTATTATTTATTTATCTTATCATTGTTTTAAGAGTTCTCAGTTACTGTAAAAAATATACTTACTCTGTGGCGATTTCTTGCCGATTTATTTTCCAACGGCTGCTTATTGGTAGTGATTTGCAGAAACGATCGCGTAGAGTTTCATTAAGTCTCCCACTTCGACAAAATGTTCATTAGATGTTACTTTAATTAATTCATAATTCATGTTCATTAAGTACATACTGTCCGCAGAACGGTCGCGCGCCACTGAACAGCGAGACGAGCCGTAACCTGCTGATGTGCCTGGTGTGGGTGTTCCGCAGCGCGTCGCGCAGTGCGCTGGCCGCGCGCCTCGCCGACCTGCCCGCCACGCGGCTGCACGCGCTGCTGGCGCTGCTCGACCTGGCCTTCAAGTGTCAGGAGTACAAGGTAACGGACTCACCTGCCGTGTACGCTACCGGTATCAGAACACCAATGCACGCACGACTATTGAAGCGTTACAGTTTAGAAGGGTTAGATGGCGGCGTGCATAACTAAACCAGACGACAGCTGTTTGAACATTTAATTTATTTAAGTAAAATGAATATTTTTCGACGGTTACATAGTTTTTTGTACTATGGTTCGGTCTACGAAGTCTCAGAAGACAGCACGGATTATTAATTCGTACATCCACACTTGGTTCACACACAAGCAAGTTTAGTCACATAACTAGTTCTAAGTCAGGATCACTATGAAATGGTTAACAAGAATTATATACATGTTGATAACATTCCAAATTATTATATAGAAGCTATAATAAAAAATAGATCTGATTAAAACATCGAGTTAGTCCGTTAAGATGTAGTCAGTCGTGTTGTCGACAGGGCCGCAAGGAGATAATGAAGTGCGCCACACAGAACGTGCGCAAGACTACCGACATCAAGGCCAAGCTGGAGGACGTGATCCTCGGGCAGGGCTCCGCGCGCTCCGACTTCATCATGCGTCGGAAAGGTGTTCACAAACGCACTCTCCTACAACAAGCGTTGCTAACCTTTAAGTTAGAATGTTCATTAATTACTTAGCAAAACTGTGACTTATAATTAGCAACGATTGTTAATTATGTATTATTATTAGTAAACATGCCGACAATTTGTCCCAAAGCGAAGCTTGAGTGGGTCAATTAGTCACAAATAAAAACTTTAAAAATAAAACACAATACATCGCCTGCATATTCGTACTACAGTGGCATAATTTCGTGCTGGAATATTATTATACCATGTTAAGTACGTAGGTACGTTAATGAAATCGTTGAACAACATGGCGTAAATATATGGCCAGGTTAACGCTACTAAGATTTTGAAATAATAATAACATATTATTACTTTATAGCAATGTGGATTGTACGTAAGCATGACGTACTGTACGCCGATATTACGAAGCGGCACGGATCCTGGAAAGGCTAATTTATTACGGGGATTAATAAGTCGAACCTATTCATAATTACGATTCATGCACGTTCCTAGTATCATAGTTATGATAAGATGTTGTTGATTGTATCTCCTCTTAGTGATAGTTCGCAACTATATCGTTAATTATGTATTGTTAATCCTTCCTTCTCTCTGTTCTTTTTGTTTTGTTATGTATTGTATTGTACATTGTGAGCGGGTAAAAGTGTATTCTTCTTATAGGCGGCGGATCCAGCAGTCGGAGCGGCGGCCGCGACCGCTGGCGCAAGGAGTGGGTGCGCGGCACGGCGCGGTCCCGGGGCGCCTCCCCCGCGCGCCCGCTGCCCGCGCTGTCGGCCGCGCTCGCCGCCGAGGTGTCGCTCACGCTGCTGCAGGCGCTCGAGACCATCGTGCAGGTGACACACACACACACACGCTATACTTATCTGTTCTAATGCTTAGAAACAGCGTCGTATTGCTCAATTGATTTAACCTACTTATCAGGGGTGCGACTAGTCTTCGAATCACAATAATTCGAATTATTCGCACAGCCCTACTGCTTATGTAAAAATACAATAAAAAAATCTTAATAGAGAAAATTCGGTTTATTATTAATACGCAAAGTAAATCTTTATTTACATTACCTTGTAAATGTTACCTAACGAACGAAAATTGCAACCTAGAATGTACATATTTTGGCTGAACGCCATACTTGTGTGAGTTATGATTCAAAATTCAAATTCATTTATTCGAAGTCCCTACGATGAGTAGGCCCTAGAAGAAGAAGCAGCAAGAAACTGCCAGAGAGTATATTTTCCTACTCACACATGAGATATGTGAGCCTTATATGTGTAAATTAATTACAGAGGTTATTGTTTACACATATCCCTTCTTCCTATATGTTGAATGCTACAACATTTACGTTGTAGATACAGTACAGTAATAGTTTGTTTGCTCCGCGCACGTCAGTCGTGCAGCGGGCTGGAGTGGGGCCAGTCGGCGTGCAGTGCGGCGCTGGCCGTGCTGCTGCGTGCGCTGCAGCGGAACCAGAGCGCGCTGGTGCTGCAGCACATGTTCGCCACCGTGCGCTCCTTCATACTCAAGGTGACGTCACCACCCACTACCCGATTCACATTTATTATTACTTAAGTTGTATTATGTATGTATGGATTTATGTGTGTATGTATTTCGTGTTTTTATTTGACTGCTATTACTAGCTACGCCCTAAGCTTAGCCCGCGTGGAAATCTATGTATCAGAAAGATTTTCCCGCGTAAACCCCGAACCCGCAGGAATTCTAAAATTAAGTATAGCCTATTTAGTAAAAAGCGGTTATTTCAATATTACACACAAGCACTCCAATTTTATTGATTTGTATAGATTTAGGTAATATATCCATGTACATAGTTTTATATCTTTCTTACATTCGTTGTACCCGTACACACTTTCTTCTTTGTATCGTGTCCGCTATGCAAAGGTTGCCTCGAAGAGATCGGTTATTAGCGATAAGACCGTTGTACTGTAATTAATTTCTGTACATTACTTGATTATTAGTGTACAATAAAAAGTATTATATATTTATTTATTTAAATTTCTTTGCACCAATATTGTACAAAAGGCTGACTAAATGCCAAGAGCATTTTCTGCCAGTCAACCTTAAGGCAGTGATAAAACAATATATATCTATAATGAAACACATGAAGTGTAACTGCTCTCCCTCCCCCCAGTTGGGTTGGTCGTGGTGCTCGGAGGAGTGGGGGCCGGGCATGTGCCGCGTGCTGCTGAGGCACTGCGCCGCACTGTCGGCCGCCCCGCGCGCGCACGCAGCCGCCGCGCTCTACGCACTAATGCGTCATCATTACCGACTTGGGAATGTGAGTATCGTATACACAATTACACACACAACTATAAAAGTTTATGCTAACGTTAAACGTAATGTTTTGTACATTAATTTGATAAGACTGACAACTGAAATTCTGATAGTTTTGTTTTTTGGGTTAAAAAGCAGCCAGACCATTTGATGGTAAGCGATCACCGCCGGCCGCACATTCGTGACACTAAAAGCGTAACGGACGTGCTGCGGATCAATACGGAAACTAGAACTCTCTAATGTTGCAATATATTTACAAATTAAGTGTCTCCACTCCAGTAGTTCAGTGTATGTTAGCGGAGCTTGTTAAATATACACTTGTAATAATTGTTCAAATAATTTTTAACGTTCGCTTCACTAAAAAACAATTTAAAACAACTCTCCGAGAATAAAATTGGCACTAAACAGTTTGGTCGAAATGTTACAATTATTGTATGTTTAATACATTAAGAAATTGATTGTAACGAACTGCTGCAGGATCCGTCGATGCCTCCCCACCACCACAACCTGGCAAGAACCTTCTACTATCACCCTACTCCGCACTAGCTTCGGTACCCATCCTAACTTCATCACCTCATTGTTATATATTCAGTTTAAAGTTATCATCACACATTTGCTAACTACAATCAACTACATTAGTTTACATGAAGTTATAATGCTAGTGTGTGAGTGTGTTAACGTTGTGTTGTTTTGTATATAGGGTAATGTGCAGACATACAAAAACTACTACTAATATCAATTTTTCTAAATAATGCCATTGTATTTTATGTTAGTATGTGTGTATGCGTGCTAGTAGACGCACTTGCGTACATTGCGTACGTATGTGCGTGTGAATTGAATTGAATGAAGTTACAAATTGTTTCTTTCACTCTGATCAAATGATTCCCTTACAACAAGACTTTGAGTATTCATAAAACTCACGAATAGCTGCTAGCTCGCCTTGTTCTTATTATTCATATTTTACGCTTGTAAAACAATAAAAAAATAGTAGCTAAATGCTATTAACTTGTTATTAACATGGCGGTTGTACATTCTCAGCTCGCGCTCGAAATTAATAAAGTTTTGATTGAACAAACTAAGAGGTGTAGCTACTATTGCTGATAGATGAGTTATATTAGTGTTCTAAATGTTTTCGAATTAATCCTTTATGATTTTTTGGTGTAAAAAAGTGTCAAGAACATTTATAAATGTTCTTTGTGGTTTACTAGTTTATCAAACGCACCTATAATTAGCACGCATACGTTAAAATACGTATGCGTGTCAAATATTAATATAAGAGATATGTATACTATAATTGTGTGTAATGCTCTTGGTGTGTCAATAAATAAATAAAAAACTGCAAGTCGTTTTTTTATAAATAAAAAAAAATACGATACATTGCGAGTTGGAGCTAGTGTACAGCCACCGTGTTATAAGAAAGTTAACGTAAAGTGACGTTGTGTGTGTGTGTGTGTGTGTGTGTCGGCAGAACTTCAGCCGCGTGAAGATGCAGGTGACGATGTCGCTGTCGTCGCTGGTGGGCACGTCCACCACCTTCAGCGAGGAGTCGCTGCGGCGCGCGCTCAAGACGGTGCTCATGTACGCAGAGAAGGACCAGGACTTGCACGACACCAACTTCCCTGAACAGGTAGCGTACGAAACTTATAACAATTTTGCCAACGATAATTGAAAACAAAAATAATATCAAAATAAATCCGGCTAGTTGTTTGTTTTGTACATGTTTTTAATTTCTTATTAAGAATTTCCTAAACATTTCTTTGTATGATACAGAGATTATTATAACCCTTCTTAATAATAATTCAAATTCATTTAATAATTTAGGTATCTCTGATACACTTATGACCGTCATATTTTGCTTGTACCGTTTCGAAAAGGTGCTTTGACATTGAGGAGAAGAAACGTCAAAAGAAACTCCTCAGCACGTCTTTTAAAACCTCCGATAAAGAGTGGGAGTAGTATAAAATCAACAATAAACTATACTGTAACACTTATGTAACATTTGACGATAAAAAAATTAAATAAAAAAAAACTCATACTCCCGCACTAGGACTCCCTGTGTCGCGGGTGGCATGGACAACACCAATAACACATCACTAACACCCATGACCCGAGAACTAATATTTATCTGTCACATAAATATCTGCTCCGGCTGGGAATCGAACCCGGGAGCCCTCGCTTCGCAGGCAGGGTCACTACCAACCAGCTGTAGCCTAACAGCAGACTAGTTGACGATGTCACTGCACTGACGTGTACAGGTGAAGGACCTGGTGTTCAACCTGCACATGATCCTGAGCGACACGGTCAAGATGAAGGAGTTCGCGGAGGACCCCGAGATGCTGCTGGACCTCATGTACCGCATCGCGCGCGGCTACCAGCACAGCCCCGACCTGCGGCTCACCTGGCTCAACAACATGGCGCAGAAACATATGGAGGTAGCCGCTATATACATATGTAGCCGGTAGCTCTTCGATCTACCCACGGACGAAGAGAAGGGTGACCTGGTAGCGTGGGTCATCCGCGTCCGCAGATATCGGCTGCACCAGAAGTATCATCGATCTTTTATCGGCCCACGAGCCCCGAGACAAAAATCTTAGCGGTAACCGTTCACGTTCACGCCATTTTAAAAATGTATGGTAATGACAGTCCCTGCGGAAAAGTTTTTGGCGTGACAGCACATTACCATACCTTATTACCATACATTTTTAAAATGCCGTGAACATGAACGGTTACCGCTAAGATTTTTGCCTAGGGGCTCTGGTAAGTTCAACAGTTTCCTCGGCTAATGGCTTCTAAAAAGAAGATATACAATATACAATTCAATACACAATATAGAATAAAATTGCTACCGTTAATTCACGTTGAAATTTTAAATTAGTTGGATTTGCGTTCTGTCCGCTTGAAGTTGTAAAGGCCGCTAGGACCAACAGTTAAATGACTATCAGAGACAAGATTAGAGAAATATATCTCTCCTC
>DWPQ01002082.1:0-11126 GCA_018251795.1 Perichares adela | reverse complement strand
TGGGAAAGAACATAGGCTACTTTTTATCCCGAGATTCCTTCGGGTCCCGAAGCGAAGCGAGGGCGGTTCACTAGTACTAAAATATTTATCGGCGCTAGATAAATTAACGTATGCCATACTGCTCCAGTCTAGATCAGTGATGACATTTGTAGGAAAATTAAAGGTGAAAAATTGAAACTGAGTAATAGAAATATTTAATTTCATTGGGTATCATGATTTAAAATATTTCATTCTCCGAAAACAAGCTCAGAGTAAATGTACATAATCTCAAGTATTTCGTTATTATTGAAAATATACTTATGTATAATTAAGATGGATTGCAATGTAATGACATATTTTTTTAATTTATTACATTTATTAGTTGGATTGATTATGTACGATAACTATTGAGAATAAATGTAAGTTAAACATGTAGTTAACCATACATTAAACATATCTGTATACCAGCATTTGTAGCTTTGCCGTGTAATGAAAATGTATTGTTCAAGGGTAACGTAAGTTGGAAAGTTCTGTGGTAAGTGCAAGATTCGATCCCAGATCTTATGCGGAAGACAGACGTTTAAATACATAGGGGCTAAATGCAATTATACACGTATAGGCAAGAGACGTGGCACGCAGCGAATTCTAATTTAAGGACGCCTCGTGAGTACGTCGGAGGCGGTGCGGCATGTAGAACCAAGCGTTAAATTTCTTCAATTCTTTGAAGGCTTTCACGGTCTATTTATAGGACGTGCAGTTGACGAAATGAGATTTGAATGAGGAAAACGAATATCTATCAATGCGAAGTACTATTATTATTGTTATTACTATGGCTTTAAACCTTCTCAGTATGTAATGACACCCGAGGCCAGCAATGGGACAATTATTATTGTCATGATGTTCATGTACCTACATGGCCAACCCACACTTGGCCAGCGTGGTGGACTATGGTCTTAAATCCTCTCAGTGTGTGAGGAGACCCGAGCCCAGCAGTGGGACGATTATGGGCTGTTGTTGTTGTTGTTCATGTACTACGTATAAACGTAAAGGAGTTTTTTTTTGTTTTTTTAAACCAAGTTTGTGCTTGACTATGAATATTCATTGTGGTCGTCGAGTGTTTCAAATTACAAACAATTATAAATTTTTACCTTTCTATCACCAACCCATATTTTTTAATATCTAAATGCTTAACTACAAATCTGTTATATGGCAAATCAAAGTGTGCGGGGTCAGCAAGTATTTTATAAAACGCATTCTATTACTGTAAGTTTCTAGCGCTACTTGCTCATATACAATTTAATTTATATAAATAGCTAATCCTTATTCTACTCAATTTGTCATTAAAAGGGCATAAAAATATTACTTTTCACGTGTTAATGCAAAGATTTGGACTAAACCGCAAATAGTAACAATATGCTTCAAATAAATATTAGACTTATCAAACACTTTTATTGAATTTGATTAATAAAGGGGCTGCTATTATGTCATTTTGTTCTTCATTTCGTTCGCCGTCTTCATCGACTTTAGTTGAAATAACCTGTTAAATTGATTTACTATGTGCCTTAATGAAGCCAGAAAATAACGCGAATTGTGTAATTATGCAAATTTACATAACGCCGATAAAACCAGAATTCACTTGAGCTGTCTCAATAATATAAAGTGTGGCAATAAACCGCATGACTTCCATATTATTCAAAAGAAATATGATTTTTGCAAAACTTACGCGTACACTCCATACCACTTAAATTCCACACCTAATAAGTCGCGTAAAGGAACTGAGCATTACTATAAAAATAAAAGTCAAAACCTTTTATGCTCTCCGTATTCTATGAGCGCAAATTGTCCTTTCAACGCTCGTGAATAAAAATATAACTATCTCATTCACACTCGCCGCTAAATGTATATGCTGTCACATTCGTTACTCAGATATTTTCCTCATAGTAATGTAAGGACTTAAGTGATTCTAACAAAGGGTAGGCTTTGGCGTAACGTGATTGTAATACCGAAGATACGGCATACGGACAGGTTTTTGAGTGAAACTTATATTTTTCCTTGAGATTTTCATTTGGGCGGATACTTGCGTGGCCGGCTTCAGATAAGCTCAGGAGCTATAATAAGGTTGCGTGGGATATCATTTGACAAATATTCGAGGAAGAGAGAAGAATAGATAATTTGATATTTAATCAAAGGTGTGAAATTGTACTTCATTTTAGGAATACTTCGAAGTATTTTTATATTAATAAGTGTGCGCACATAGATATTAGAAACAGAAATATATCAAGGTATTGGACTCTTTATGCGACGTGTAAAAGCTTGTAGGTCAAATATATTATACTATAGATGAATATATAAATAATAAAGATGCCTAGAAGTCATAGATCTGCGACCCGTTCCATTCAGGTGATCCTCTATTTGTATTACCTTCGATTTTACGAGTAAAAGATGTGCTGAGGAGTTTCTGTCGCCGTTTCTTATCCTAAATAACAAAGTACCTTTTAGAAACGGTAGTAGAAGCAAAATATGACGTGGTTATGTATCAATGATACTTAAATGATTAATGAATTTGAATTTGAAAATCATCGACGCTTTGTCGGCTTAGAAGCTAATTTTACTAGATCAAGAATTACCTTACAAATGACATATCAGAACTTTGGTGCTTGATGAATGTGTCTCACGAGGTTCAATCAGGACGAAGTTCTCTGTATTTCTTACCTGCAACAAAAATAGGTAACACTTAGTACAAATATTTATAAACAAAAGAAAAGTACGGAATGCAGAAATACCGGACTAAAGTCAGTCTATAATACTACTCCGAGCTTGATAATTTGATATGAGGAACTTAAGAATATTATCAGCCTAGGTTTATAGAAACCTGTTTATAACTCAAAACATTTTTCATATAAGCAATTTTTGTTTTATTTCACATATATTCCCTTATCAATGATACGAGGCTAGAAACACACGTCTTGTTAAAACGGTCAATTCCATTTCATGTTATCGATCCATCCATTTATCAGCTCTTCAAAGCCCACTGTAGCTACAGGCCTATCTATATAGGCCTCCCCTAACTTTTCATTATGTTATAGTCGCATTGAATTATTATTTGTAGTCCCATTATTATCTACATATATAAAATTCGTGCGAAGTCCCACACACAAAGGTTTTCACGCGTGAATCCAAATCCCGCAGGATTTCTAAGATAAAAAATAGTCTAAGTTACTCCTTATTACATCAGCTATCTTTCGGTGCAAGTCCCGTCTAAATGTCTAAATCGGTCCAGCCGTTACAGAGATTAGACGGATCAAAGAGAAAGACAAAAATTTTAAAATGTTTTGCTATAATAATATGTACCGTGTATACATACATAATAATATGCACTTAGTAAATAGCGGTTATTTTAATATTACGAACAGGCACTTCAATTTTATTTAGTTGTATAGATTTAATTCCAACCGTCATCATTTGACGTTATAGTTGAACAAGTGGAAGTAATATAACAGAGATGGCGGCACTGTAGCGGCCGCGGCACCGAGCGCCGCCGGACGATAAACCGCGACCACTCGCCGCTGATTTCATTTACAATTCATTTGATGTTCTCCAACGAGGGATCGGATACACTCAGGGGTGCGCTTCTTTTATTATTACATCGTACAAGGTACCCAGTAACACCTTCAGATGAGATCTCACAATCTATACTCATATTATTTGAAAGACTTGTTTGTTTGTATTTAATAGTCTCCGAAACTATTGGACCGATTTGAAAAAGTCTTTTACCATTAGAAGCCGACATTATCTCTGATGAACATAGGCTACTTTTTATTGCAGAAAAATGCTTCGATCCTACGGGAAAACGGGTAATAGTTACAAATGATTTACATAGCAAAATGATTAAATAATATATAATTTTGTTATAGACTACCGTAGTAAATAATAATAGTTTTTTTTTAATAGGAAATACCAAGAGAAATATAACAGTATACCAATACATACTATGTGTCTAAATATATCAGTATACCAATGTATTGAGATAGGGAAAATGTTCAAACTAAAAATTAAATTCTCAAAAGCACAAGTTTCGCAGCCCTACCGCGTAGGTATAAGGTTACGTCGTAGCACCATAGCGCGTAGCACTCGTCGGGGTAAATACGTATTCTTAACTGCCCCGTCCCCTCGTAGCACTCGTAGCGCTCGTAGCCGATAAGTGTTAATGGTTTGTTTGGATTCTTAATTATAGTGAAAAATAGAAAAAATACTGCGTCTTTTGATACAAGAAGTATTTATTGAGTACTCAAGGAAACAGTAGAAAACAAAGTAATCATTGAATTCTTCAATCACGTAACACGTTTAAAATATAACTATAACTATCGCAATTATTATCTATTTTTATATATGTGATGCAAAATCTTTCAATCCCTTTTTACGAAAATTGTCCGGGCGGAGGAGTATGAAATTTGAACACTTATAGTTTATGTCTAGAAGAGCAAATAGGTAATATTTTTCAATAATAATGTTTATAAAGTACATTAAATCAATAAATAAAACATTCTACGACCTAAGACACATGCACACATACTCGATATACGAGTACGTATAGACGAGAGACATTTTAACGTTTATTAAGCAAATGGCGGTTATCAAAAAGTTATGAAATTAAATTTATTTTTTTTATTGACAATAGAGGTCTCATGATTATATTATAACAATTGTATAAGTAACAGTGTATTGTATGAGTTATGGCCGAATTTGGCCACCACGCAAACTCTAGTCGATTTTAATTTAACATTTTCGGAATGCTTTAATGCATTATGCAAATAATTCCCTAAAACGACCAGTGTCCGTTACCTAATAGCTAGATTCAACGAAACCTATCCAACAATAAAATTTATACTTCGCCGAGATCGTCTGGTGTCGATAGATGGGAGAATTAGAACTCGCAGTTTATGGAATAAATAGAAAAAAGAAAGTCCCGCAATATCTTTTAATGCAAGATCTCGGTTTCCCATTATTCAACGCCATTCTATTATCTGCTGCTTAACTGGATCCCTTATTAAATTACTGGCTAAACATCGCAGATCTAGACCGGCTTGATAAATAAACAGCTAAATGCTCCCAGCGCCTGTCAATGAGTTAACTAAAGAAAGAATACGCGGTATGGTCCGAGGCACAGGCGAACGTCAGAAATATTCAAATATAATTTATTTCACATTTCAAGTACTTTATAATGAAACCAGTACTTACGATAGTCAAGAAAACTATTGGTTATGCCGTCACTACTAATTGTGTAACGTGAGTATACCTACTTTATAATACATTTTTACGGTTTAATAAGAACTTTATTTCTCACTAACTGATCTCGCAAACGTTGTTTTTGCCATATAAAGTAGACTTTATTCTTTCTCAGGCTCTATACTATCTCTATGCGAAATTTCATTTAAATCGGTCTAGTAGTTTCGGAGCGTATTCGGTACAAAAAAACTTAATAATATTAGCATAAATAAAGAATTACATAATTCACTTACTGAGAAATCATTAAATAAAAACATTATAATATCGGACGTAGTTATTATAATAGATCACTATTTAGGCGCCTGTTAGTGTTGACACTTCATATTCAATGATTTTTCTTCACTCAAAAAGTGGTCAACGCGACTAAATTAGTTTTCTCATTAAATCCGCTTTAGATTCATCACTTAGACAGTACGAGAGATCCCATCGTAGAAAATTCCCCTTAAGCAGCTTCAATGCACGCTAATTGTCCGGGCGACGGGAGGACGGGACGCGCGGTCCACTGTTTGCCTTTAGTCCTCAGCACAAACTACATCTCTGGTGTTGATGGGCTGGAAAACTCAATTGCTTCTAGGATTTAAAATAATCGTGCATATAAAGACGACTGGATCCTTAGCGGAGTTTTTTGTCGCTCAAATCATTGGAAAGTTGATTAAGGTATAACTTATGTCACTCGTATAATATTTATTTAATAAAAGTTTTTAATAATTTTATAGTTTGTTTTTATGCAATTTATAATAATTGAGATTGTTTTCCTTATTGCTATTAGTATTTGTATATTATCTAGTGGTGAGAAATGTAATTAATTTTAATGAATTTATTTAAATAGTAAGTTTTAATAATGTTATTTACATGTTGTTGAAACGTCAGTTTTGATAGATAAAGTGCATGTTTATGATTGTACGTAAATTGTGTACGTTTTGTTGGTGTAACCTATCAAAATAAATAAAGTTGGTCGTCGGTACAATTTTTGAGTGATTTCTTTGCTAAAATGTATATATATCACGGATGTAACAAACGCGAGCGTGGTAATGCACATGTCTAAAAGTCGTAGACGTCCTTTAATAATATTTTAATACTTAGTATTTAATTATAACTTTAAATAAAATGCAATCTCATTAGAAAAAGTAAAGATGTCTCGATATAACTTTCTTTGTGTGGTTCGAACCAACGACCCTTGACGTAAGAAACTCACTAACAAAGGACTGCAATTAGTCATGGTCTGCATAACTCTCATTAATAAATCTGCAGAATATCTTTGTCTATGTGAATATGTATATTAAAACCTTATGCTGTTGTGCTGTAACCATAGTAGCGGTGACAATCATGGATGCAGGTAAAGTCACAATAAAATATTAGTTGGATACATTCATACGAACAAGCCAAGAACATTATAGTCATAAACAATAAACGCAATGATTTATATGTGTGAGAAGAAAGCTCGCCATAGCTCGGGTGAAATTTTCAAATTTTCAAAATATTCGGGTGAAAAAGACATTTTCGGCCTCATTTTCAAAATCATATTTTTTATGTTTTATATTTTTACAGGTTTCGATCGTGTCTACTAACCCCGTGTCGAAATTATGAATTAAGATACCTTTTTAACTAAGAAACGTCAAATATGCAAAAAGTATATACGAGTAATTTCAGTCGTGGTCGGATTATAAACCACTGTGCGGCCACAGGTTTAATTTTAAACCACAGATAATTTATTAAAATTTCAATTAATATTGGAAGTTTTTATAACAACCCTACCTTTATAATTGATATTTTTTAACTTCTACTGGTTGTAGTAACGTAGTTCGCATTTAGTAGTGAATTCGCCTGTTACATTTGTTCTATAATGTGGTAGTATCACGGAGTTATTGATAATCGAGAGGAGTAGTGTAGTAGTAAATGTAAACATTTAATATCCAAATTAGCATTTGTAAATTTTAATAACTAAAATACTAATTTAATGATCCTTAAAATAATATTTTATTTATTTATTTTATGACACTAACACTACATAAACATTTAACTGTAAGCGTATAAGCATTTCCTGGTTCCGAGGAGCCTACATTATATACTAAGGTATCAATTTATGTAAACAGTAAGTTTGTGGGATAATGAAAAACTCTCCCCGTGTGACCGGCGCAACCTCGGTCCCATCACTCTCCATGTATTTACATGGCGTTCCCTCCTCTCGTCTCCTGAATTTGTTTCTGTCAGTCTTCCGCGTGATTTATACAGCCTTTAAGGTAAAACGGTGTTTTATTCTGCGAACTGTTGAAACACTTTTGAATCTATTTGTTCCTAAGGCGATACTTTAAACGCGGGAATTTATTGGCTAATGTGGGAGTGCATACTAAACGTTGTAATAGGAAAACGAATTTATTGTGAACTAGCTTACCCCACAAACGTTGTATTGCTATATAAAAGATAGCAAGTCTCCCCTATAAGTGTAGCGACGATCGACGTCATCTATCGTTGTATAGTCAATAGTTTTCCTATACATATTATTTGTAACAATTACGCGTTTTCCCGTGAGAATGAGGCATCTTTCCGCGGTAAAAAGTAGCCTATATCCATCAGAGATAATGTTGGTTTCTAATGGTAAAAGAATTTTTCAAATCGGTCAAGTAGATTCGGAGCCTGTTCAATACAAACAAACAAATAATCAAATGCTCTTTATAATATTAGTATAAATTATACTATTCATGTCAACAGTTGATAAATAAACACCATCTGATGGTAGTTCATCACACATACCAGCTCTTGGATACCATCAATATAAATCATCAACCCATATAGCAACCAATACGTAAAAATATTTTCACGTAACTCTATTCCAGTACTTAAGTGTAAGGACATTATTTGTGTACCTCTCAACCATTACTCTAGCCCTGATTAAATAGCTAGAACCTACTTCAACAGTCGCACTTCCAACCATTACAAAGGTAGACATTTATTAATTCCTTATTACAACCAAAACAAAAACAGATCACGGAGATTGAGTCAATCATTTCTGCTCGCGGCCGAGTTCGAGATTAATGTACTCATACATCTTAATAACTCGGCGGCCGCTACACTGTGTTCACGAGTGTACCGCCGCTTGATGGATTCGTTTATCGTGAACCGTTATCTACTATAGTGTACTTATAATGCCGTTCTGCGCGTTACAATCCGTGGAGAAAAGAGAGAAACAATCACGAAAGATAAAAGAAATAAAACAATTAAGACAATCGACAAAATTAATTCTTAACAGTATAATTTGTTTTTTATTGGTGGAAGGATGTTTACGACGAAGTACTGTAATTGAAGGAATAGTACTGTAATTATTATTATCTGGTTTTACGCGATGATCGCAAATATGTCATGTAATAGATCATCAAAATTATCTGTTGTGCACGTGGTACAAAACATACCTACCTACCATAGAACACATACCTCAAGCAACTCCAGAGATTTTAAACTGTATCTAAACTTTGGCTCAGCGACAAGTAACACTCACGACCCATAGCTACTAGGTTTAAGAGAGGTTCTCTTTCTTGTAACTTTTGATTTGACTAAACACTTTCAAACTTATATTGAGTTACAAACACCACGGGCAATTTATAAAAACTACAAGCAACCAAGACCCGGGAAATATCACATATAATGTTTTCCATTTCCCGGAATCGAACTCAGGAGCTTGCGTACACAGTCACTAGCTTAGCCAAGGGGCAAAGACGGTTGTAAACCGCGAACGTTTGTTCCAACAACCGCATAAACCATGAACAATTACAGAGAATTACACCGGGTGAAACCAGTTCCTTTTACCCGGAAGTTTTCAACTGTACCCTCGAACAGTTAAACGAAGGTATTTTAAAATTAGAAGTCGGAGCGCTTGTTAAAACTTTACCATCTTCGAGTGTAACCGACTTTCAAATTAAAATTCCGTCTCATCTTAGAGTTTGGGCACTTTGCTCGCGGGGGAGGTAGAGCAAGTCAACAATTATTTTAAAATTATATTACATTAATGCAGTTCCTTATTCCTTACGGTCATGTCACTCATACTACTGTTATGTTCATTTATTGGAAGTAGGTTTTTACAAACACTTCTCGAAAGTGATTTTACGCTATCCCTTCAGCAAATCTATACGATGGCAATAGAAGAAGAATTGTGAACTATTTATTAATTTTACCTTATAGTAAAAACAACATTCATGTTATAGAAATTCACACATTTTGTTTTCAAATTAACTATTAATATTAATAGAGGTAGTTCTCTTATAATATTAATTTACTAAAGGAAATAATACTATAATAACTAACTAACAATAATATTAACTCTAGTAATATTAAGCAAATAAAGGAATTTGAATTTGAATAACTAGTTAACATTACCTCATAACTTATCCTATTATCATTCCCAAAACGCATAGGTATCCCCCTTATAAGCTCAGGTTCCCTCCGACAGTGAGATGGGCTCAGATTGTATCCTATTGCACTGAATAACAAAAGAAAGACAAAAAAAAGAGACAAGCGATTTTACAGTTGATGTAACTTCAAATATGGAAATGACTGAGAAGTCAGAGAAGCGCCAAGTGTATTCGAATGTATATCCCTTGAACCGTTAATAAAGTAATTCATCGTAATAAGTTAATATAAAGCATATGTGTAGAAGGCCATAATACGATAACATCGTGACGGGAAACCTTATACAAATACAACGTAACTAGGTCGCTCCTGAATGGAGAAGAAGTTCATACATATGTATCTCTCGCCGCGCTATATTAATATGGATGGGCCCTTTAAACATACTGTTAGTCATTGATTTTACTTGGTTCCCACCGCCGACGATACCTACACAGCCTGTTACCTACTTGTAAGTTTCATTCAAATTAACATTTTCATTTTACCTTTCAATTGATAACATCAACCGGTAACATGATTAGATTACTTAAGAGTATATTGAATAGTAATAGGCTTTTGAACTTCATTCATGGATATACTCCAAAAATGTATACAACATTCGAGTTCACAGGCCCGATACCAGTTCAGAAAACCATTAAATAAATGTCGTATTAGTTACTTAGTTACCTTAATTAACATAACTTGAAAGACCACTTGCAAAGCTTAAAGTCATCGGTCTACAGCGGTTCCAACGGAATTGTATAGATAATGTCGACTTGCGACTTGTTAAATATAAATGCTTACGAAGGCACTTTGGATAGCGAACAATACATAACACACACCTCAAAATCCGCGTAAGATCAGACGACAGTAGTACATCAAGCGGCGAAGCCTCTATCGAATGCCATCTTTATTTATTGGATTGAAAATGGCCGAAACGGTAGAAAGCGGAGGTGACGCTACTTCCGGTTCAAGATGGCGGCGACAATTTCCGGAACTTGACCGTCATTATTAAAACGCCTCAGGGCACGGGATACACTTTGATAAATTCAACGATTCGGCTCTGACTGTTGGTTTACACTACATACAATCTTTGTTTAGAACATGTCTTTAGATTTACGCACCACTAAACTTCAGTTGTTGACGGGCTGAAGGTAAGAAGTCTTTGCATGGACCCGTTAAGGTACACAGTTAATTTTAACCATCTATACCCCAAACGGATAAAAAATACATATCCAATTGGAAGTGAAGCTTTAAATATATCAACCAAAATATACGAAAAGTAGCTGAACTCCCAAATATTGTATTGCTGTATAAAAGATAACAAATCTCCCCTATAAGTGTACCGACGATCGATTATTCGAACGCCTGATGATCTCACATAGCAAGTCACCTATCATTGTATAATCAATCGTTTTTCTGTGTAAATTATTTGTAAACTATTACCCATTTTCCCGTAAGAATCAAGCATTTTTCGTGGTAAA
>DWPQ01002081.1:0-11127 GCA_018251795.1 Perichares adela | reverse complement strand
ACTGGGCTCGAGTCGCCTCTCATACAAAGAGGGTTTAAGGCCATAGTCTACCACTCTGGCCAAGTGCTGGTTGGCAGACTTCACACACCTTCCAGATTTTTTTATGGAGAATTATCCGGTGTGCAGGTTTACTCACGATGTTTTGCTGCACCAAGAAGCAAGTGACAAGTATTAGAGAGTAATTATTGAGCTATATTCTTAAACTTTATGGGAGTAAAAAGTCATATTGTTTAATTTTTGTTGGTACATTCGTTTTTCGGTTACCTGACTTAATGGTGAAATGAGATACGAGCCAATAGGCTACTGGGCTTGCCTGCCACTGAGCACTATGATGATAATGAACTGTCATGAACTGATCGATACTGAATCGGATAGTGTATAAGCTGCTTTAGAGTAAAAACTCTTAAAGTAGGTACTTAAAAATATTGCCAAGTCCCCAAGTCGTGCACGTGTGCAGACGCGGGGTTTCGCGAATTCGTCTCGGTTTCAATCCAGTTTTTACGACTACTTTCTAGAGATTCCCTCTCGGTATCCTTACAAGTGCTAATGTATTATCGGTGCCAATAGCTACTTAACGATGTTCAATCACCAAATAAATCAAATGCTGTCATTGTGATTGGGAATTGTAACGGGGTCACCAAATTAATTCAACCTCAACTTTATTTTATTTATTTATTTAAATCACACCAACGAAATTAACAAGTGACTATTTAGATTCACAAGTCTTGCTTCAATTCTGCCCGCGTGAAGCTATAGGCCCAACAGCAAAATGTCCATGACAAACAAATTATCGATATAAACAATTAGTCGATCAAATTAATAAAAAAAACAGTAATAATATACAATTAAAATTATGTCCAAATATGTAGTAATTATAAGGTAATACAATACGATTTTTCAAACTTCTTTATTTGTCAGTTTTTTTTGTGTACGTTTTAAGCACATACAGGAATATTAAAAATAATGCAAAATTTTATATCAACCTAAAGTGCTGGCAATTATATGCCGTTAAGATAGCTTCACTCTTTACTTTGTTTCATCTGTAAGAGTAGCATAAACAATCAAAGGAATTAATAAATATTTTTTTAAAGAACGGTTGACAACCCTATTGTATTCCCACGACAATCAATACAACGTGGGCTAACAATCGTGAGAAAAAACACAAAGGCACCGCTAGTTTATTGCCAATGTCGCCCATACCACCATACTCTAACGTCGCGACCCGTACCTCGGTAGAGTAAACCGACCGAGCAGCGCGCCATGACGGAGGTGCTCAAACTTTAGAACAGCATTTAATCTATATATATAAAATTCTCGTATCACAGTGTTAGTCGCCAAACTCCTCCGAAACGGGTAGACCGATTATAATGATATTTTGTAGATATAGTCGGTAGGTCTGAGAATAGGTTGTAAACTATTGTTCATACCCCTTAGTTATAAGGAGGGCCCACGTCCAACTTTATTTTTTTTATTATACGACAAACTTTTTTTTTTTATGCCAAATTATTAAATATTTTTTTGTGCCACATCGCACCAACAAATACTTACAACCCCTAATTTAATTTTTTCTATCACCAACCCCTATTATTTATACCAACATTCATATGGCAAAACAATGTTGGCGGGGTCAGCTAGTTAGTATATAACTATATATTTGTTTCTGGATACAACAATAGAGTATACTATTGATTTACAACAATACAATATTGAATTACAACAATAGTGGCGTACTATTAATTTGTTTCTAAACACAACAGTTTACAAACAAATAAATAATCATAAACAGGATTATAGTTATATCGGCAATCATTTAAATATTTTTAAGTCAATAGTCGGCAAACGAGTAGACTGCCTAAGTGCCTACCTTGTGGTAAGTGTCGCCCATGAATATCCATGGAGCCAAGAAATAAGCGGAAGATTGGCTTGTGGCACTCAAGATTCATTACTGACGTATTATCGACCTAGAAGGAAATGGAAGACCAGCGGGTCTAACGTAATAAGCGTATTACTGACTGTATACTGATTTCAGGGTGAATTTGAGGAAGATAGTGTTATTTTGTTTAAATATTTACGAGCGCCTCTAGCGGAAATTAATCAAAGATTAAAATTTAATTGTTCTTTTCATTCAACTCCATACGTTAATACAATAAATTTGCACCTCATTTGATTAGGTATATTTTAAGGTGTTGATTAAAAATGCTTTTGTATTTCTTAAAATTTCTTTTGAAATATTTTTTTATATAATACAAAAGTTTAAATACCACTGTCACACTGGTAACTGCAGGGGCCATCTAAATTTACGATAAAGATCTTGATGGATAGATTATAACGTCCGTGAATCTGCTATGCAAGTATCGACTCTATCCTTTGTTGAAGCAACATTGTCTTATTCAACGAAGACATAAATAAATACAGATCTATGGATTTAAAGTTATAAGGTTGAATATTAAAATTTGCTGCGCCGCTTAACTAGTCAGGCGTGTGATTCTATGCTGTAAGTATATATGTACGCTTTTAGAGCATCGTCAGTCAATCAAAATCTGAATTCGATTTCTTTGAAGCATCGATAGTCAATCAAAATCTGATTGAAGAATAAGTTTGCAAGGAACGTGAGAATCTAGGTCCTCATACTATCAAGGGGGCTGTAGAGCTGACGAGATGAGTCCATGGGCATTTGCGCAGGGAAGTACCGGTGCATTCATCTAAGATCCCGGAGCTTCACCATATGCGTCGGATGGATGCTGAGGGGGTTTCAGTGGGTAAAAATCCTACGTACGATATATTTCATCAGAAAGGTCGGGTTACTTCTAGAAGATTTCGCCCCGATACCAAAAAATTGTCTACATATTGGCGGTTACCTTGTTGTACTCTGTTCCAACCAGTTTAATCCCGAAGTATTTTTTCCATTAATCATCTACTTAACTTGGTACTTAGACGTTCCGTAAAATATTCCGAAGGCAAAGCATCCGTTGCTGTTATCTAGAAAGAAGATTATCTTATATCCGCGTTGAAATAACTATTTCATACAAGTTTCGCGGTTTGCTTATAATTAACGCAATTATAGCGTGTTCGTCTTGCGTACAACATTGTATCGCCGGCCGCTGGAACAATGGCAGCGAAAATCATGTTATTTGACACGATGTAACGTAGCTTTTTGTGTAACGTATCATTAATATTCTGAAGCGTTATGTTACAATAACATAACGTTTCTGTCGTGTTTTCCGAGATAGCTTATTTTGGAAAATTATGAATAGAACCAAATTTGAAAACTTTTGCTGGATAAAAGTGAATACCAAAACAATAACTACTTAAACTTCATTCAAAAATTTTGTTACTTTATTTCTTCATTGTGTAAGAGAGTTGACAAAGACCGGACCTAATATGTTTTGGCACTCTATACCATTCATCAATAATACTATCTGTACAGTTTATATTTTTAATATATTAAACGAGGTTCCCAAATATAACACAAGGAATACCGAGTTAGTAGATCACCAGCTGAGTTAACCGATACCGGTTTCATGACAAATAGTCTGAGTGTTTACAGTCGATGAACTCGAAGTCATCGATAAAAACATTTCGACTATCCAATACATCCAAATCGATATCATGACTTTCATAAACTAGTTTTTTTGCAGTCAAATTTTTTCGGAAGTTCGGCACATCCCTAATTTGTACCTGCCATTTCATTATAATGATGATTAATAACTTACTAGATCATACTTCTAAGGTGTCATTAGAAGATAAACACAGTAAAATCGAACGTGGGTAGTAATTTATGATTTTTATATTTATATTACTTTATTAAAGCGTGCTGCATCTGTTTAGAGTGTTCGAGTATTATAGGTTTGTAGGGTGATAGAGAAACTCAGATCAGGAATGACGAGGTCAGGATGATCGGTGACCTCCGAACTCGAATGGTTCATTGAGCATGGCAGCTGAGCGCCATCCATTGAGCCAGTCGCCGTTGTAGCCCGTCGCTCAGTGCCGATCCTAAACACGGAACGCGTCACACGCGCCCTGACTGGCTGCGTGATCCGGACGCCTTTGCTTTTTATATTTTTACGCGCGCTCCGTTGGCGGGAAGTTTGACAGTTGCATACTCTGTTCGAGTCGCGTTGATATAAAATAGTTGTTTACTTTTTTGCTGAGTAAAGTTTTATATAACTGCTGATAACAATTTTAGTGTGTGATGTGTGTTTAGATAGTGTTTGCTTGTATCGCAAACGTTCTGGTGAACTTCCGAGATGACGTCCGTATACAATGAGGTGAGTGCACGGCATTTAGCACTGACATTTAAGTTTTTGTTGAGAAATTTGTTTTGTAAACTGGTCCCCTTCGTTCCTGGTGTTGACATTTTATTTTTGTTAATTGCCCAGGCGGCTTGTTTTCTTTTCAGAATTTCAATTGTTTGTAAATAGTTGTGCTTCAACGAAAATTAGTGATTCCTGTTATTATACTACAATTCAATTGCCTAGACACAATTTTAACACTGTTTTATTCACAGTGATGCTATTTTAACTAGAAAAATATAGTCATTTCGGTAGTAGAAACAAAATATTTCTATCATTACTTCGCTATCTTTGTGTAATGATTAAGTTTGAATATCTTATTAAACATAAGAAATTGATAAATTTATTTGATATTTTTTTATCATAAGATTTATACTTCATTAAACGAAAGGTAGCCAATTTGAAACGTGGAAAAGCAATCGAATTTGATAAATGGTTAGTCGATGATGGTATCTCTACCACACCTTGTCTGGTGTGAAAATTATACGTTAGCGGTAGGGTGTGGTTACCAACGACACTTGTAAATGACGTTTCAACTCCGTCATCATGAGACGCAATACATCTGTGATCGTCTGCCAATAGGATTGTAACGGTTTAAGATCCTTTAATTACAATAGTTTTTCAACCAGGTGCACACCACGCAAATGTATTTCCTAGTGATCTATATGATCTACATATATTATAAATACACAAAATCGACCATGTTATTTTTTTTTATCATAATAGTCGTAAAAAAAACAGACTGCCCAAACGAACCGTGTTTTTTTATTTATTTTTTTGCCTTGGTACTCTGAAATTTGACTTTGATTGTAGGTATAAAGTAGCTCTAGAACTAATACTGTCGATGGAAAAATATAAAATTTAAAAAAGGAAGGAAAAAATGTAGTTCCATAGATATCCCGTTTGGAGGCGCTACATCGCTAATAAAACTGTCAATTGGCGAAAACGCCTCTCCAGTATATTTATATTGTGTAGTTTAACCATAATGACAGAACCCCCGAGGCACTGGTAGCTATGCCCTATTATGGTGTGATTTACAATTCGATCCTTGGTTACATTTCGAATGTAACAATAGTAATGTAGGTATGAACTTTAGATCAGTGTTGTAACCAGAACAAGTCGAGTACCGTCACGAATTAACAATGGTACCTGTATTCCTGTCTTGTTACGGTGAATTATCTGTATTAAAGTAATGTTATCTGTCTGCTCGTGTATTTGATATAGTTTAACAGTGTCATCATAATTACCGTTTCGCACTATATGCTATGAAGTATAGTAGGTACTTTATTTATGTCCAACATATGTATATAGATATACTATGTAAGATTTAGTGTCAGAAAAACACTATTGCGTTTTATGATAATCACATCGATTTCTCTTTTATTTATATAAACATGTCTCTTTTTTATAATGTGTGGTTTTATATCGTCATGGTTAGGTTACCTATGTATACAAAAAGTAAATGGGCCTTGTATATGATATGTTTTTAACTAAAGTTTAAACTAGAGTCCGGAAGGAATAAAAAGCATTTCCTCGAGTAAGGCAGTTAGCAGCAATTTACCATAGAAAATTGTATTTCCTATTTTAGTCGTTACCATCGTAAATATTGTCATAGGCAATACGCGGACACGGACAGACGAGGTCACGACCAAGAGCGGTCAAGTCAGAATTGATTTCTTTGTGTTACGTTATTACTGATTCTTATCTATGCTCTTGTTAGCAATGGCGAGTTAAGGTAACAAAATAAAAAGAAACTTGTGTGTAAAGTTCACTATAAACATCGTAATCCGTGTATGTAGTAAAATTTTATGTTTGTTTAAGTTTAATACTCATCATAATACAGCTATGTTTGGAAACCATCATAATCTACAACGTTGTCCAAATATGGATTTTCAGACTTCATATTCCGTCGAGAAGATTACAGAGGATTATATTATGCAGATTTTCTCACGATGTCCTCCACCGACTCAAATGACAATAAGACACATGATTTTTAAAAGTTACTCTGCGTATTGGATTCAAACTTGAACTATCAAGCTATGCATTGCAGATTATTATTAAAAAACCCTTAAAAACTAAATGCAATTCAATAATAAAACTAAAATAGGACCCGAGTGTATTTCATTGAGACAGATTTAAACGGGAGTACTTTAAAATGTAATTATGAAGTACACGTTTGGTCAACGCACAATAAAGGTAACTTCGAAAGCTCTCGAAAGCTTACATTCGAGCCCCCGGGGTGCTTTTCAAAATATAACAATTAGTAACTGTATTTGAAAGAACCTATTAAGTACCAACACCATTGAATTGAGTTTCCAAGATTGTACGGTGGGACTAGATTTGTAACAAGATTATAAATGGATTATCATGAAATAATAATAATTACAACTGTTGCAGTTCGCGTTTTTATGTATGTCTATACTTTATGAATGCTCTACCATTGATAGCACTGTGAATTTGAAAAATACTTGCGTTCGAATTCTGCACGGACCACAAATATTTATTTATTTATTTATTGACCCTGCCAACTTTGTCTTGGTTAGGGGTTGGTGATAGAAGGGTGAAAAGGCTTGGCTAGCGTGGTGGAAGATGGTCTTAGAAGATCCCCTTAGAAACCCTTTCTCAGCAGAAGAACCCTCCGTTCGTTACTCGGCCTTAATAGTAGTATAAAAAAAAACTATAAAAGAAACTGTCTTCAAGAGCCTCTGGCCACAGGGTGAAATCTATAAACTTCACTTCGAGTTTGTTTTGGTTTGTAGTATAGGCAACTATTTTAATGCTTATAAATACGAAAATTGTGTTAGCTTGAAATTTTAGTTTCAGATAAGTCAAATGACGCTTTATATACCTAAGCCCATAGATACTCAAGAGCCTAAGCCTTATTAATGTAACCTAAACTGTGTAACAAATATATGATCAGCAATTACATCCTATGGTTATGTCAGGTTCCAAACAAATCCATTTCATGGTATAGAAAAATCTTATCTATCTATGATATAAGCATGTTTCTCCCGAGTCCTGTAGACAAAGATAAAAGTTAAAGTTCTCTTTGAAGTCCGCTTTTAGCCAGTAGGTTGCGTGGCGTTGGAGCTGTTTACACTACAGTGTTTATTTTACTCCATTCGTTTATACTACCGTATCTAAATGTTATGGTGAGTTTGTTTTTGTGTATCTGTTATAGAACACACCGTTTCTTATGATGAAATAGATTTGACTTCAATAGGCTGCGATTATGACGGTCAATCTACTGTTGGCTTATCACGATGATGTTTTTCGTGTTGTTGACCACTTAAAATCAGAGGATCGAAGGGGGGGAGGGTTGCCGGGTTTTGCATAAAATAATGTCGCCGGAGACCCGTCGTTTGATTGTTATTTATACATATTTAAAGATATGATTTAAAAAAACATTAAGATCCTAAAAATACACGTGATTTTTAGTGGAGGGTAATCTTAAACCACGTATCACCTAGGTGGGGAGGGGGGGGGGGGCTAAAAAATCCTAAATAAATATCACATGATTAATGGACGGCCCCATTCACGTAAACGGCATCGAACCATTTCTACTTACTGCATCCTTTGTTAACCTTATTGCCCACATCGGAAACGGTCATTAAGCAAAGTAGTACAAATAGATACAATTGGAGACATGAGTGGACGAAGGTGATATGCCACATACATACATACAAACAATTTTAAAAGTTAAGTTAAATTAATTTATTAAATTAAATTAATTAACAATATTAATGAGAGGGTTTAAGGCCATAGTCCATCAGGCTGGCCAAGTGCGGGTTGGCAGACTTCACACACCTTCGAGAACTTTCTATGGAGAACTCTCTGGTGTGCAGGTTTCCTCACGTGGTTGGTTTTCCTGCACCGAAAAACTCGCAAAATAATCAACTAAAAAAATGCCTATTTTCATCCCAAGACTTTCAAGCAAGAATTTCATCAAAATCGGTTTAGCGGTTTGGCTGTGATCACATCACAGACAGACAGACAGAGATACTTTCTAATTTATAATATCAGTGTAACTTCTCCTCCTTGCGTCGTTTCCCCAATGCTGGGGGTTGTGACCACAATCATGGAAGACTTTCTTACGTATGATGTTTTTCCTACTTTCCCGGTTTGACTTGTACATACGGCTTCCTCAGTATACATTCAAATACAATTCGAAACGCAGTGCTTATATCGGGACGGAAATAACCGAAAATCGATCTTGATCGAGCCCTTGTATAAATACGGTCAAGATGATAAAAAAAACCTTATCAGGATACCGTCCGTTACATTTTAATATCAGTAGGCAACCGTTGCTTATAAATATTGACTTTAGATAGTTATAAATGTCGTGTATCATCGATACAGCCATATACGACCACTTGGAATATTTACGAGTTCCTTTTCACACTTACCTGTTATATAAACAGTGTATTTATTGATGGATTTCGTTAAAGCCTTTGTCATATTTTTACAGTTTATGAACAGATAAACTGAGTATGATGAATATATTTGCGTATTATGAAGTTTGGATTTATCGAGGATATAAGCTATGGTGTAATATGATAGTCATAAGTGTTCTTTTTATCTGTGATTAGGAAAATCCCTGGCAGTTTCTTGCCGCTTCTTCTTCTAGGGTCTACTCATCTCATTTGCTCACAATTCATCATCATTAGTAATTTGCTGAAGCGATGGCGTAAATTGGCTTTCGAAAAGTGTTTGTAAAAACATATTTTGAATGAATAAATAAATTTCATTTCTATTCACACATATCAAATTTGTTAAAGATGTATATTATGCAAAAAGGTCGCAAGAGGTTGCTTTGAAGTCATAGATGGATAATCTTAGGAAAAATAATAGATAATTGATATCTGGAACAAGTCTTACCATAAACTTTACCGGATCTTTCATCCAAAACCAGTTTTTCTGCAGCTTTTTGCTGCAGACGGTTCGGTCACTGCAACGGCATTGCGAATCCTAGTCACTTCGCCGTAATGAAAGAATTCGACACACTTCAACGTTCAATAACACTTTCTCTTGACAAAATTGTGATAATGTGTGCGATACCCCTTATTATTCGTAGTTTGAAAGCTCAGCGGTCACTTTCTCTGCAATTATTTTATATTGGTCATTTTTAAGCCATTTCAGATTATTATTTACATGTAAATAGATGATATAGTTATGGTTAGAATTAAATTAATGATCTGTCTGGTAATAGAAAACGTAGTAAGCAAACTGCCCACTTGAGTTCACCATCATGTTTTTAAAGACTGAGGAAGCGGTTTAGACTTTGACAGCGGATTATAGCTCCGTATCATCCATCTATAGATGGGCTAAGGTCTCTTAGAATACTGATAATATATTATCAAAAGCCATAATTGTCATATGATTAATTTCGTAATAATATCGTATGATTATCATACCGCAACTAAGGCTTTTGATAATTTTAACGCATTGTTTATTGGCATCGTCAAAACATAACCAATTGAAGTAACTTCAAAATACAGTCTTTTTTATCCGTTTTCATTATCGAGATAATACATTATAATTAAGGTACGTATATATTTTTTTAATAATTTTGTAAACATTAAGTGAGCGGAAAGATTTTCATTAACATACATATTTACTTACCGCTCACTTAGTTGTTGTGATTTGGCGTGATTGTAAATTAATATTTATACTATGTATGTGTGTGTGAATTTGTATGGGTGTAGAGTAGTGCGGCTGAAGAATATTCATTGTATATTATTGTTATGTAGCTTATAATATGTATTATGGCGATGGTAGTATAGTATGATTGAGATATAAACGCTAACACACTCATACTCCCGCACTAGGATTCCCTGTCGCGGGTGGCATGGACAACACAAATATGTAACACATCATTCCATGACCCGAGAACAAATATTTATCTGTCACATAAATACCTGCCCTGGCCGGGAATTGAACTAGGCTACGGGGTTGTCATATATGATAGATATGATGTGATAATGTTGTAGTGGAATTAAACAGTAGTGGGTTATACACAGTTGCCGTGAAGTGTGGTAGTGAGGTAGTGTGGTGTCTGAATACGATGTTAGCTAGTGTCTTTCCGTACTTTTACCGGAGACTTCGTTATCATTGCTTGTTTTAATTGTCATTTATATCAGGTGATTTATAACGGTCGTGACTCAATGTTTATACTCTGGCATTAGCCTACTTTCTCATACATTAAAATAGAAGCCTTATGATGTAATGGCTAAAAGGCTTAAAGTGCTTTTTATCTGTTAATTTGTAAAATTAAAATTATCAGGTTACAAAACGGGTAATATTTTAAAAATATTTTATATTAACTTTTGTTTATGTGCTGTCTTAAATGGCAAGTTTTTAAATGTTGGAATATAACGTCGCAAGTTACTTTGCGGGTTTTTTTTTACAAGAGATTATTTAGTGCTTCACTACAATCCTAAACCCGCTAATACCCGGATGGTAAGTGGTGATGTAATCGTAGATGGCAAAGCGCACTAATATAGTAAAAGCCTGTTCACTCTCGCATTAAAAGTTTATTGTATGTATTTATATATGTTGCGTTATAATTTGTTATTTATCAACATTATCTGTCACCCTTGGAAGAAACCCACAGGGCGTTTTGCAGAAGAAGCAATAGTGCATTCAGGGGCGAGGATGTCGAGGTAATTTTAGTAGGCAAAAATTCCACCTAAAACACTTTACAGATCCGGTATTTTCCCCTCGTAAAATAAAAAAAATAATAAAATAAAAATTTTAATGTTAAACGGTTTTATAGAAAAAATATTATCTACTAAAAGCTAATAAATAATTCTGAAGAAATAAAAGAATAAAATCG
>DWPQ01002080.1:0-11127 GCA_018251795.1 Perichares adela | reverse complement strand
AGGAGTTGGTGAAAGAAAGGGGAAAATTGGGGGTTGCATGTTTTTGATAACAGATTATTAAAAAAATATTTAAAAAAAAAGTCGATAAAATTAAAAAAATATATGTTGGGCGTGGGTCCCACCTTATAATAATTCAGGGGTATAAAAAATAGTTTACAACCTTTTCTCAGACCTACCGAATGTAAGTACAAAATTTCATAAAAATCGGTCAAGCCGTTTCGGAAGAGTATGGCAACTAACACACGAGAATTTTATATATATAGATGTATGATGTTTATTTACATACACCTCTGCCCGTAACATCTCCAGTCAACACTCCTACCCTAGGTTGTCTGGAAGAGATCGCTTTTAACGATAAGATCGCCTATTGTATACATGTTAAAATTTATCTAATTTTATTTCTAAATTGGTGTACAATAAAGAGTTTTGTATTGTATTGTATATGGAATACGCGAATATGTGTAAAAAACTTTGTATCCTCCATTCTAGCTTTTGAATCTACAATTTGTTGGATAATGGGCGTTAGGCGTTGCAACGAACACTAAGTTCTTCATCTCCCAGTTTAATAACAACATTATCTAACGGCTCCATACTAAGATTTTATAGATGCTTCGCCAAATGGGTACTCGGTAACTACCCTTCAATCAAACATGCAAAGTACTTCTACTTAATAAGAGGCTAGAGTCGGAAGATAATAATGAGGTAGGTTTTGCTTTCTTATTCCCTGACTTGGCTTGATATTCCGTATGTCCATTAGGTCTCTGATTATTAATAATCCCTCAGTTCGTTTGCGATCTATTAACATGAAACATACTGTTTCACGTTATGCGATATGGTAGTCAAAATATTCATGTCAAATAAAGATTCTTATAGCGAATAAACTGACCTCTTTTACTTTTAGTTGCCATTCATGTTGGTAAACAATAACTTTTTTTTTCTCTCTCCCGTTAATAAAGAACTTATTTATTTTTATTAAAGAAGTACTGATATCAAGTTGGAATATATTAATTTAATAAGTGCATTATTATTATTTATTTCGCTAAGTTTATTTTATTGTAATATTATGTACGGTAGTTTTATTGTCCCGATATTAATGTTTCTCGTTTGGCAACTGCACGCATTGCTAGTGCTACGGTTGGCAGGCGTTGCGGCATTCATAAGTTTATTGCCTTCCCCTTTTAGACCCGATTGTTTGATCTCAACAGCAAGATCGATGGTCGTTCATTGTGATAGTTGTGAGGTAGATATAGAACTAAGATAAACAAACATGCGAATAAAATTTTAAGCAATGATAAAATGGGTTACAACAGATTTAATACGTTGAAATACAAAGTTTGTTGCTATAGATTGGGATAGGAATAACTGTTATATAACAGTGTTATATAATATCGTTAAAAAGTAAATTTATTACATTTTCGGAAAATTTCATGCATGTTATGTTATACGATAATTAATATTATATAATAATTATATACTAATTATATATTTTCCTTAGGTTTCCTTTAAAGTGTTTCTATGATCTTTACCCCCAGATATATAAATAAAAAGTTCTCGAAGGTGTGTGAAGTTTGCCAACCCGCACTTGGCCAGCAGGGTGGACTATGGCCTTAAACCCTTTCTGTGTGAGAGGAGACCCGAGCCCAGCAGTGGGACAGTTATGGATTGTACCTTTCATATTGGCCCCAGCCAACGTATTATGTATGTTAAAACGCCTTCGATGAGAAGCCTCGCTCTCACGTACCTACTATATTTATATAGTAAAAGTTTGCATCACTATGTGAATAAAAATAGCCTATGAATACTTTTATTAAAGGTCAATAGAAACATTAATGAAAAATAAACACTAAAATGTCAATTATATTGAGTATATTTCGCATTTTACCGCCTAAGGACAAATAAATACTCTTGAGGAATTCTACTTTAAATAACTGCTAACTGAAATTAACTATGATGCATGTTAATTTAATGTCAGATTATATTTTATTTAATAAATCATAATCTCAGGGTCTTCATATAGCCTAAGCTGTTCAGAAAAAAATATTAGATAGATAAACTCATTTTATTGATTTGTTACAAAAATGGCCTGAAGTAGTCATATTATTTCCAGTATGCATCTTATTACCTATTAAATTACAATCAATATCGCAAAAAAAATTAGTCTGCGGTTTAATAATCTACTTAATTTAGCAACAGAGTACTTATGTACTTATGCATAGTACTTTATCTTGTCCTTGTCTGTGAAAATTGACATAGTGTGACATAACGAAACGATCTAACCTCGAATAAAATCTCTTGAAGATTTTTCGAAGTGGTGATAAGTTTTTAAGTGAAAAGATACTATTTTAAACTAAGCATTGTGTATATTAATGTTTTAATTACATCAATAGTATTCAATATGTCATCTCTGTTGAGATCTACCAAATTTGTTCGATATTTTACGGGTGCGGCGAGAACTTTGATTTTAAATTCGGCGAAAACTGCAGAAGCTAATTCCTTGTTGAATCCTAAAGCCCTATGTTCCGCTAATAGGTATTTACTGATATTTTTTTATTTCAAACTGAAATTTGTATAATGTTGTGCCTTGTAAATAAGCGTTAGAAGTTTAGGTTATTGGGTCCTGTCAGGCTAGTGTAGCCTCCATGTTTAAAAGATAATAATTGTATTAATTTTTAACTTTCTACATACATAAATCTTATGTACAACACAAAAATATGATAAATTAATTGTAATATGAAATTTATTCATGATGTCAGTTACTATTTTGTTCAATCCAAAATTACATTTGTTAAAAAATCAGGAGAAACCAAGTCTCTTCGTAGGAACAGGCAGGACAAACATGCTTATAAACTTAGGTTGCTGTAAAATTCATAGTCAAATGATTATATTTTACCTTCAGCATACTATTGAGAGACTATGCCACCGCAAAGAAAACAGAAAACCTTGAACCACTGCTACAAAGACTTGACCAGGAAGTGAGGAAATTTGGTAGAATCAGTAAAAGGGATATTGATGAAGTGTTTGATGAAATTCGTGGGAAGAATGACATAACCAGTTCACAATCGCTGCTAGTCATAAGATGTTGTGGTAAGTCTTGTATAGAAATCAAAAGTAAATAATGCATAGAAAAAATACCTTCCATACAATTAACTAATTAATGTAAATGTTCAAATTGGGATGTAAATGGTTTTATCTATCCTTGACTCCAAACTAGTCGGTGGAACAATGGAATGAAATGGATATTGCGGTTTACCACCTAGTATAACCTCCTGTCCTTGGTCTTAGAATTTATACCAGTCATATTTCTATTTTTGGGTTATTATCCATAAGTTGGAATAAATCCTAAAATGTTTATTTTGATTGGTTGGTTAATCAGAATGTTTGATGGCTAATAGCAATAAAAATTACTCTTAACTTGGCAGATTTGTACTTTGTAACTAAGGTGCCTTTAAGTTTAATACTTATAAACTTAATACTTACTACTTACTTAATCTACCTTTATCTTAGGTCAACTGGTTCCGGAAGAGTTACCTGAACAGAGAACCCTGCTAGTTCAAAAAATCTGGAATGTTCTCTCTGAAAGAGGGGTCCCTATGGATATCTCTCACTACAATGCCTTGCTAAGAGTGTACATTGAAAATGAACACAATTTTTCACCAGCTGCATTCCTCGAAGAATTGGAGAAGAAAGGAATACAACCAAATAGGTTTGGATCATACTTTAGTTAACACTTTGTTCGTTTATTTTACACTAGCTGTGCCCCGTGGCTCTGCCTGCGTGGAATTCAGTGTATAGCAAAGTTTGTCCCACGTAAATTGGAATCCTGTGAGATTTTTAACATAAAAAATATCCTACATTACTCCTTATTACATCAGCTTTCTTTAAGTGAAAATGCCGTCTAAATTGGTCCAGGCGTTCCAGAGATTATCGGGAACAAACAGATAGACAAAAAATTTAAAAACTTGTTCTGGTATATTTATTGCGTATACAAACATAATAATATGCATTTAGTAAAAAGCGGTTTTTTAATATTACAAACAGATACTCTCAGTTTTATTTAGTTGTATAGATTGGTTTGTGGAGTTGAAAGGAAGAGAGAGTGAAAGAGAAGTTCAGCATGTAATACATATTTTATTTATTTAGTCTCGCCTTTTATGTTTTTGGGTTGGATATATTATGCACATAATTCCTTGTATGACAAAAAATGTTTTTTAGTACAGAAATAAAACAGTGACTTATTCCCTGGCATATAAAACACACATGCTTGTCATGTAAATATGACATCATAGCTCAGTTTTCATTTGTCCACCAGTCCAAGATACATAAGATAATATTGTTCTTCCATATTCCCATCTAATTGATATACACAGATTGGTTATACCATTACATACATAAAAATAGCTGCATTGTGGAACTTAATTTGGCAACAGAGTGACACAGTGGTCACCATGCCGGACTGCCACGCAGAAATCCCTGGTTAGATTCCCGGACAGGCAGAATTTGAAGTGATGAATTTTAATTCCTGTTCCGGGTCTGGGTGTTTATACTTATAATAAGTATATATTTACAAGTAATTAAGGAATATATCAGTTTTCTAGTACGCATAGCACAAGCTCCGGCTTAGTTTGTGGCTAGATGGCGTTTTGTGATTTTGTCCACACATATTTATTTACAATACTTATAGTATTTATGTTGATATAATTTTAAGGTATGCTTTAGATTTTTCTTTGATGAAGTGTATATTAAAAATAACTGTTTCAGAGTGACATACCAAAGACTTATGTGGCGTTACTGCCAGGAAGGTGATATGGACGGTGCATTAAATGTTCTTGAAAAAATGAGAGAGCTCGGTATGCCGGTATCTGAACCGGTGTTGAATGCTCTGGTTATGGGTCACTCGTTCCAAGGAGACACAGAGGGAGCCAAGGTTGTTATGAAGACAATGGCTAGTGCAGGTCTGCAGCCAACAAACCGAACTTATACAATGCTGGCATGTGGTTATGCAAGACAAGGCAATATTGATGCAGTTAATGAAGTTATAACTAATGCTAAAGATCATGACATCTTCTTGACTGATAAGGTACATTAACTAGTGCTTTTAAAGCATTTTGTACATTATAAATTATGCTTGTTTATCAGAAAGTATTAAGTTTCAGAGTCATTTTGTTGCTACGTCAACTGATGTACAATTGTCGTTTTAATGTTTGATTTAAAAAATAATAAAATATTATTTCAGGATGTGCTAGAAATTGTTGAACACCTTGCCATTAGCGGATATGAAGACAAAGTAGATGAAGTGTTTCAACACCTTCACAAGAGTGTCGGATATAATCAAGATGTATGTAATGCGATCTTCAGGCTTCTCAACAAAGGATGTGAAATCACAGCTAAGAAAGTAATGAAAACCATGCCAAAGCTTAGTAATACTAGTGATACAATGTTCAAAGGAGCATTTTATGTAAAGCATTTAATGAAATGTAATTTGTCACCCGAGAGACTTATTAAACAATGTCAAGAGTTGCAAAAAGAAGAACTTGTTCCTAGCGCTCTGTATATAGCTACCGAAATGGCATTGCAACTCGGACGCACTGAGTTAGCACAGATGTTGTTTAAGGAACTTCAGAAAGATGGGATGGAGATCAGACAGCATTATTACTGGCCTCTGTTAGCCCAGAAGGGTAAAGAAAAAGATGAGGAAGGCCTCCTACAAATTCTAAGGAACATGAACAAAGAAGGAATTATGCCTTCTGGTGAAGCTCTTAGGGATTATGTTATCCCATACATTATGGATAAAGAATCGCCGCAAAATGTTATAGTTAAGCTGCAAATAGCAAATGTACCTGCTGTGTTTAGTGCCAGAAACCTGATTATAAACTTGTTGGACTCAGGCGATATAAAAAAGGCGGCAGCTATTGCCATGGAGTACAAACCTCGAGGACAGTATTCCTCACTAACTAGACCTATACTCAACGCTTTAGGTACCACAAAGGATGTGGAATCATTTGCAACCATTTTACATGTATTTAGTAACAGTCCCTCAATATCTCAAACGGATGAAGACGCTAAGGACGATGTACAGGTAGAAGACAAATCGGATATCAATGGAATTGGTCGTCTTGTTGTGCTGGGTGTAAAGCATTTGTCCAATCCACAGTTGTGTAAGGAACTCTTAAATGTCATACTATCCAAAGGTCTCAGGATAAATACTTCGCAAGCGCAAGACATCGAGCAATTTCTAAACAATAATATGACGACTGAGATATCGGAAATTTTGTCGAAATTGACATCATCTGATTTGGAACGAGCGCCTCTTGAGTACGCACGTAAGAAGGTCGGGCAAGCTAGATCAAGTGACTTGGAAAGGTTGCTCCAAAATGGAAAAGGTGACAAAAATGTAAATCATTTATATAAGCAGTTGATCTTGGCTTATATAAAAGAAAATAATGTCGAAAAACTCGATTTGTATCTGAAAAAACTAGAAGATACCAATTTTGAGCTCACCGTCTCAATTCTTACACAGTTATTTGAATTTTATTGTGATAATGACTGTATATCAAAAGCGAATGACATCAGGGCACAGATACTGGCTAAGAACCCTGAATTTGTGTTTAACAGTTATAAGAGTGTTGTGATGGTGTATGCCTTAATTAGAGCAAATAAATATGAAGAAGCAATGCAATTTCTTGTAGAGAATAGATCAGCAAATGATGTCGGAAGCCCGAACTTCTTGCTTAACTCAAAAAGTTGGCAAATGGTTAACTATCTAGCAGAAAAAAAGGAATGTACAAAAGTATGTATAGATATTGAATGCTTAAAATCTAAATGTATTTAAAATATGAATTTGATTAATTGCTATTATCTCTTCTAGGTCAGAGAACTAACAAAAGCGTTGATCGAGAACAATTATTTGGAACCTTCAAATATTTTGTTAGGGCCAAGTATTAAAAGTCACTTAATAAAAGATGACTTGGAGGGAGCATTAAATGAATTTGAATATTGCTGCAAGCAATACAGATGTACCCCATGGAAGGGAGAGCTGATGAAAATGCTGATTATGAAAGAAGACGCCACTAAATTGCAATGGTTAGCAGATCTTAGCACCCAGGTAGGTGATTGGGTAGGGGTTGAGTAAATTTTGTTTACTGTAACAAATCTATTAATTGTTATAATTTTTTTTACATAAAGGTAACGTTATACGATTGCGAACTATTTTCAACAAATCAATGGTTTTAAATCAAATTGTTAAATTTTATATGAGTATTTTTTTTTGTAGTGCAATGAAGTTTTTTTGTATTGTATTGTATGTCCAAAAATTATCTAAGATAATGTCACACATTGTTAGCAACGGCTAGTCAGTCCAGTAAGTTTTTGTTTTAGATTCACGGTGAAGTAAACATTCTCCACGACTTAGTGCTCGCCTTTGTGGAGTGCGGTCGGCTGAAGCAAGCGCGGCGTATCCTGGAAACCCCCGGCCTGCACACTCGCCAAAGACGGCTGGAGGACGCCTGTGAGCGATATGTCGCGGTAAGTGTATAACCGTAGTATAACATAATAGTTTAGTTTCATACAAATCGCCCCCCGCCCTTTTGTATGTGTGCGTGAATAGCGGACGCCGTGTACGCACGCACTTTTTACGCACACGAGCGCTGTCTGCGATCAATACGGGATTGTGTCGCGCTAAAAACTTAGTGCTGTCATAATACGCAAATAATAATTTACTAAAAGTAACAACCTTACGCATCATCGTAAGAGTAGGTAATTAACTCGCCGAGCGGCCTTAGCTGACTTACCATTAAGAGTACTATGGTTTAACGGATTAAACATATTCTCCTACAAGCAACGGTGTATTGAAAAACATGAATTAATCAACGCACGTCGAGCGTACAAGATACGAAGCAAATAATATTGGTTGATTTAGGTATCTTAAAATGCAAGCACTTTGACATAGAATGTAATGTATCCACCTTTGTTCTACAGGAAGGTAAAGCAGAATACTTGGAGGGATTACTTGAAGCTACGAAGGAATTACCACATATCGACAGGTCAAACATTTATTACCACTTACTCGTTACCTACTGCGCATCTAATCAGACCGATAAGGCCCTGGGACTTTGGACGATGCTCCAGGAGGACGGCGAAATCCCATCCGAAAAATTCCTGACACACCTCGGGGAACACCTTAAAGCTAACAACAGAGAAATCCCGTTTATAATGCCAGTACAACCCGCTAAAGTACGGGACGTACAGAAGGAAACCAGACCAGCTGTACAATCGCAGGAGCCGACGAAATCTTCGAAGGCAGAAGTGTCCAATCAAATAGAACAGTTGGTTAAGGATGGTAATGCATCCAAAGCGATTGACTTCGTCATCAAATGCTATAAGGACAACATTACGCCCAAGTCAAGCGTAATCAAGTTCGCATTGAAACAACTGGCGATCGAAGGGAATGTGGAGAAGATTCAAGCGCTAGGGAAGTATTTAAATGAGTCGTCAAGACGAGACGTCACGTATGACGACAAACTGACTCTGGCTACATTCAATAGAGGTGCGGGGAAACAACACGTGGATGGAGTGTACACTGCAGTGAATGCTGCAGTTACAAGTGAGGACTTGGAGGAGGCGTTGAGGAAGTTTCCTCGTGGCGCCGCTTTGGCTGCTGCTGTAATGGATAAGGAGATGGTTGATAAATGTAAGTAATACAACTTCAATCCATTAAAGTCCAGCTGCAATCCACGGGTCTATCCTGTTGAGTTACTGGTCAACCTATCTGTCGTCTAGTGTTAACGGCGGCTATTTAAATATGTATGTGAACAGCACCGGATAGCACATCGTGCACTCCAAAGCACAGACCTCAAGAAATATTACCACTAGCAGGTGTAATTATTGATCACCCCTCAAATAGTATAAATCAGATGATCACCGCCTTAGTTTGTTCAAGCTACTAGTCTCGTCTTTCCGTGTCTAATGTAATCGTGAGTACTAAGTACAGTTAAATGTATAAAAAAATATAATTCTTATATAGAATTATTTAAAAATAAATATTTTAATGGAAAATTTTGTATTATACATTTTGAAATAAGGGATGTTTTCAATTTAGAAACTTCGAAAATTATTTTACTTTTCATAGCTGAGGTATACAAACTTATACTTTCAAATAGTGTGTGTACCTTCTAAGTTTTCAGAAGTTATGGTACTTATTACAAATTAATCTTTGGTGCGTTGGTGAAAGAAAACATCATATGGAAACCTCCACACAAAATTAACTTAAATGATAATAAAGGAATTATGTACATTTGTTGCAGGTCAAAAAATTGCAGAAATAGCAGCTTCACAAGGAAAATCTTTGCCAGCTAATCTACTTTGGATAGAGTATATTCTACATGATCTTGACAATAAGGCAGATGCTATATGGAACAAATGCCTAAGAACTTCCGAGGTAGTAGTTTTCAGAAGATTGTTGCAAGAAAGCCATATTCAAAAGAAACCTTATGTTATCGAAAAATTAATAAAGTTTTTAAACACTAATGAGCAAATTTCACCAGCCTCCATTGGAAATGCATATTCCAGGTTAATAAATTATTATTTAACGGAGAACGATATTGAAAAGTCACATGCTGTGTTACAAAAGGCAATTCAAAATGGTATTTCCAAGGAACATTTAAACAAAAATACTCTTCAACGGCTATTATCGGCATCTGAAGCTGCCGGCAAAAGAATTGAATTTACTATATAGGATATGACATTTTAATATCGGAATGGACATTTAATTCATGCAATTACTACTTAATAATTTAATCATGTGATCTAATTATTCACATTGTACAGAGATATCATAATACTGAAAACACATGGTTCAGTAAAATTTGTTTACTTTGGATAGATTTGGACTCTTGTGTATTGAATGATTTAACTTAATATTTACCTATTTCACGGATATTGTATTTGTCTCATACAGAATTAATCGCATGTGTAAATACCATGTATTTTGAGAATTATACTGTATTGACATGATACCTAAGTATTTCATTAAGATAGTCAAGTTTATTTCTATTTATAATTAACATAGATATTATACAATCATAATGAACAACTATCCAGCCGTCTATAAAATAAAAACTATGCCTGGTAGTTAAGATTTTTTAAAGAAAACAAAAAATCATGCAATTCTCCTTTGAACTTGGACTGTCTCATTGATGTAGTTGATAATTTTAGTTATAATAAATTATTAGTTGTATTTGTTAGTTTTTTTTTGCCCTACTTTTACATTAATATCATCATCATCATCACAACCCATAATTGTTCCACTGCTGGGCTTGGGTCTCCCTTCACACTGAGAGGGTTTAAGGCCATAGTTCACCACCAAGGATTGGCAGACTTCACACACCTTGGAGAACATTATGAAGTCTCAGGTATGCAGGTTTCCTCACTATGTTTTCCTTCACCGAAAAGCAGGTGACAATTAATTTCTAATATGCTCATAATTTAGAAAATTATAGGTGCGCGCCGGGATGGAACGCACGACCTACCGTTCGGGAGATCAACGTTCAACCACTAGGCTATCACTGCTTTACTGCTTACATTAATATGCCTTGGTTTTAATGCTCGTTATATGAGATACTTTAGGGAGGCTGTGCTGATCTTCAACACAATGACAGAACTTACCACCTCCAAGAGAATGAAACGTATTCTCGTCCATTCAGGGTGGTGTATCACAAGATCAGGAAAAATTATGTTCAAGGAAGGTTAAGGACTGTACTATTTTAAAATTAATTGGATTACCAAAGGCAAGGCATCCTTTCCTATTATTTAGTTTATTTTCAAGTAAATGTTCATAAATTTTCCACCTGAACATACTTTTTTAAGTTAGTAACCGGCATACGAACAGAGTTGAGCAGACTGTCTACCTAGTTCACCCTCAAATGTACTCTTTGTTCACCCTCGAGTCCCTCGATAATGAACGCCTGTGATTGATCACATGACAGGCGTGCGTTTGCAACACGTCTAAATATTTATAGGAGGGTGTTGGGGTTTAGTAGATAGGCATCATTCATAATCTGAAAACATTCTACAGAAAGGTTGGTGTCTTCAAAAACATCTATCCTCGAAACCAAAATAAACAATCAGAACACC